>PVLC010001621.1:22555-91454 GCA_004027655.1 Graphiurus murinus | reverse complement strand
ATTACAAGCGTGCGCCACCACACCCGGCTGATAAGAGCACTTTTGATAAAAGCAACTGGAGTGCTAAACTCAAAGACTGAGTTATGTGGCCTTTGATGAGTCACTTTGTTTCCCCCCTCAGAACCTGCTTCCCGCTCTGTAGAACGCAGGGAATTGGGTTGCAGTGGACTCTGTGTGCCCCACCAGATCCCCCCACTCGCCGGCATGTCCATCCCCTACCTGCCCGAGTGCTGTCACCGCTCACAGCAGCCCCCTCCCTGGAGAACCCCCTCACTGAAGGGAGCCACCCCACTCGACTCCCCAGGAGGGAACCTGCAGCCAGTAACTGATACAGCTCTTGCCTTGGTGGGACCAGCTCTGTGGGGTCATGTCCCTGAGCTCCCATTGGGGTCAGATGGAAGTGGGACTTCAGCAGAGACCACTTCCTGTTTATCCCCAACCCCTGTCCTGCCCTCCTGCCCCGAGTCCCTGTCTCAGGCTCTGCTTCTGAACCAAGACACCCATCTTAAAAATCCTTGCTGCTGGGCACACTGATTCTTCCGAGGTCCAGGTGAGGACTTTCTTGGAGTGAGGTCAGGCCTCCCTGGAAGTTTATGGTCGTCATCTTTCTCCAAGGGAGGTTTTATCCCTTGGTCCCGCGTAATTCTCTCACCCTGAATGCTTTGTTTCACTCTCAGCAGCCAGTTCAAATATGATGGTGGACAGCCCCCAGGCTCCTTCCTGTATTTACTTCATTCAACTTCCGGGTCAACCCTCCAGAGGGTGAAACTTGCTCCCCATCTCTCCAAAACCCGTTCCTTCCATGGATGACCTGGAGCGCACTGGCCCCTGGTGAAGTGGAGAGAGCCCTGTTCAGAGGGTGTCTTAGCCCAGGGCTCGGCCGCCACAGACTGGCCAGGCTTTGGTTTCATCGTCCTTATTAAACAAAGGGTGATCTCTATTTCTTATCCAATTTCTACTGAATCAGTGTCTACTACAATCTGATCCAAGGATTATATGCATTCAAATTGGAGAAGCTGGGTGTGGTGTGGCCCATGCGTGTGATCCCAGTACTTGGGAGGCTGAGAGGAGGATCTCAGGTTCATGGTCAGCCTTAGCAACTTATCAAGACCCAGTTTTAAAATAAACATAGAAGCCGGGTGTGGAGGTGTACACTCATAATTCCAGTACTTGGGAGGCTGAGACAGGAGGATCGCAGGTTCACGGCTAGTCTCAGTTACTTACTGAGGCCCTCCACAACTTAGTGAGACCCTGTTTCAAAATAAAATAGGGATGGGGGTGTAACTTGGAAGTAGAATACCCCTGAGTTCAATCCTCAGTACCCAAAATAAATAAATGATAAATAAACATGGAAAAGATTGGAGGTGGAGCTCAGAGGTTGACTGACTCTGGGTTCAATCCCCAGTGCCAAAATAAATAAAATAAAATAATCTGCAGACCTTGCTTCAAATCTAGACTCCCAAGCTCCACTTCAGATCCACTGTAAGGATTCCCAGTGTATGTTTGGGGCCGGGGGAATCACATCTGACAAGTGACCCTCCAGGTCACTGTCATGAGCACTGACTGAGCTGAGACCACTGACTCTGTGACTTCCAAAGCTGCTTCCTGCTCCTGTGTCCTGTGGTTTGGTCATGGTCACTTCTCAGATGGGTGGAGTGGATGTCAGTATTACATTACTGACAGCAGTCTGCCTTCTAGATGTTTAACCAGAAACTTCCTTTTTTTGGGGGGGGGTCTCATTTTGTCTCTTGTGTGTGTGTGTGTGTGCGTGTTGTACTAGGGATTGGACCCAGAGGCATACAGTCCTAGCCCTTTTATTATTTTTGGTTTTGAAACAGGGTCTCACTAGGTTGCTGAGAATTAAATTGCTGAGACTAGTCTTGAACCTGTGATCCTCCCAAGTACTGGGATTACAGGCATGGGCTACCACACCACATGTTGCTGGGAGTCTCATTTTGAAGCACGGGATATCTAGTCTACCCACCCGTCATGCATCAAGCCCCTAATGTCCTACTTATACATGTTCCTATCCGTAGCACCATCCCCGAGATTGTAGCCCAGGATCTCCTCTGCTGTGGGTTAAATCCACTCATTCTCAATAGAGGCTTTATTTATTTTTTTATTTTTATTTTTTTTACTTTTGGGGTGGTACTGGAGTTTGAACCCAAGGGCAGTCTACCTCTGAGCTGCACCTCCAGCTCTATTTCTGGCCTCAAACCTGCAACCCTTCTATCTCAGCCTCCCAAGCACTGGGATTACAGGTGTGTACCACCATGCCTGGCACTTCAATGGAGGCTTTGATGGCTGCAGACCTCCCCCATTCTCCCTCCCTGATCCTAGGCCCAGTCACGGGTTATCTTAAACGCTGGCCTGTAGAATTTGGATGTCATTCTTTAAGCCTTTTATTTTTTTTCTTTTCTGGCGGTACTGGGGATTGAACCCAGGGCCATTCTACCTCTGAGCTACACCCCCAGCCCTATTTTTTATTCTTTATTATGAAACAGGGTCTCACTAAGTTGCAGAGGGCCTCACTAAGCAGCTGAGGCTGGCTGCAAACCTGGATCCTCTGGTCTCAGCCTCCCAAATGCTGGGATTGCAAGCATGCGCCACCACGCCCGGCTCTTTAAGCCTCCTTTTCTCCTACTGTATTCCATGGAATCTTCCACATAATGGAGAGGAAGAAGGTTTCCCAAGCGAGCTGGGGAGCAGTGGCCATCCTGTCTCTTCCCGGGAGTTTCACAGCAATCCCGACACTGTCAGAGCACCGAGATGTCCCGCAGTCTAGAAGCGGCATGCCTTGGGCTGCTTTGCCCAGTATTCCAACCATCAATATCCTGCAGGAGCCAGTGTGCTTTGGAACACCATTTGGGGTACTGCTGTGGGCAGAGGTTGTGGGGAGACCCATTTCAAGGTTTCCAAGCACCTATTGAGATGCGCGTCTCAAAATGATCCAGCTGAAAGCTACTAGAGATGAACCGGAGTGGCAGAGGCTGCAGGCGGGTGCAGTGCTGAAGCTGCTGTAAAGGGTCACGTGACAGATGACGGGGCAGGCTCGCCAGGAAGTCTAGAAGAAGGGGCGGATGCAGGGGACCTTGGAGAGGTAGAGTGGTCAGAGCCTGGGACTTCTGTGTTTTGACCCTTGCTGTTTGCAGGTCTCTGGGCCTCTCCTGATGCATATTCTGAATGCTCTTTGGTTTGACTCTATTTACCCTTTTGTGCAGCAGGAACAGCATGGAGTTTACCCAGGGGGTGTGTTTTCTGCAGGGATTTGGGATCCATGAATCCTGGCGTGGCGTGCAGGGCTCCCCTTGCTGGGCTCTCAGCCCCAGCTCTCTCCTCCCATCTGCTCTCCTGGCCCCTCTGTCGGCCTTTAGAGCTAACCAAGACAATCTACGAGGCCAGAGGACAAGCCTGCTGTCCTAAGTCCCCACCGGCCATGCTGACATTGGCTGCTCCGGGAACTAGCTTTTCAGTCAGTGTTCAGGACTCTACCTGCCAAGCACCTCCATTCATTCACGTTCCATAATTAACCCTCCCAGCATCACTCCAGGGAGGTATTAATTAATTTCATAAACTAGGGAGAACGTTCCTCAAGGTCACACTACCCGTGAGTAGTGGAGACAGACACTACGCCCTGCTTGAGGTCCAGGTCCCTGCTCCCCCAGAACAATCCCAAGTACCATTAAGTCACTCTTTGCCTTTTTCTCTCCCTCTTCTCTCTCCCCTCTCCTCTCCCCTCTTCCCCTCCTCCTTCTTCCATTCCAAAGAACATACGGTCCCCTTATCTTCTGTGACAACCTTGAAGGTGCACGCCTTTGTGAGGAGACCCCCTACTCCTTTCATGGATCTACCTTGGAGAGGCTTTCAGACCGTCTGATTCTCCCCAGGGTGAGTTCTCCCGGAAACTCCTGCCAAGGGAAGTTAAGTAAATGCTGAGAGTCACAAGACATTTGAAAAGTGCTGCTCCTCCAAGTCTGATCACTCCCTGGGACGGGACGGGACTGCTGTGCGGTTATTGCTGGGCGGGGCGGGCTGCCTCCGTGCCAGGCCCTGGCCTCGGCGGGTGGTCACTCTTCAGCAGACAGGGATGCTCCCTGGGCACCGCGGGCGTGCACAGCAGGCCGAGAAGGAAGAGGGTGTGTGCCAAACTCCTCATGCAGGCGAAAATTTCCACTGCTTGAGGTGTGCACAGTGGGAACCACCAATGCTGCAGGGCCAGTGAGCTCAGAACACCCAGGGAATCTGTGGGAAGGAATGAGGAAGAGGAGCAGGCAGGGGAGCCTTGGAGGTCATGCAGAGAAATGGAAGGTAGGAGGAATGGGGCAGGTGGAGGGCAACCTGTGTCTGGTGCACGGGAGAACGGGAGAGCCCCAGGGAGGAGAGTGTGGCGATGCAGGGATGGTGGCCACGTCAGCTGCTTTTCTCTCTCCTAGAGTCAGGCCCAGGCTAGCTAGGCTGTCAGTCCTGCTGCTTCCTGGGCTTGGGAAACCACAGAAAAGCAGTGCTCACAAGCAAGTGTAATCCACATATCAGGGGGTCCCCTAGTGCGTGCTGGAGGGGGGCTTGGAGTGGGCGCCATGCCATAGATGTGACTGTGACCACCTCGGGTTGCAGCAGAGCTGGGATCCCTGGGTCATTCTCTGGATTCTCCGTTAAATGTTCTTTTCAGAGTTCTGTCCTGTCTGACATTCCAGGAATCCTGGAAACTGGCTAAATATCTCAACCCCAGGTGGTTCTTCCCCAGTTTTGCAATATAACAGGGTCTCTAGGGAGGAGAGGATCCTCGAGGTTACAGGTCACGCATTCCTGTTGTCAGGGACAGCTTGTCACCTGCCATGCCCCTTTTACCTGCTGCTGTCTTGGGAGTTTGTCCCTCAAAGCGCATGCATTGGAGACTTAATCTCAAAGGCAACGATCCTGGAAGGCGGGGCCTCTAAGAGGTGATTAGGCCGTGAGGGCTCTGTTCTCATAGATCAATGGTGTTATCCCAGGAGAACTTAGTTTTTGCTGGAGTGGGTTATAATAAAAGCCAGCTCACCCTCCTCAGTTTTTGCACTCTTGGCCTTGGTTGTTTGAATCTGGGGTGTCCCCCCAAAGGCTCCTGGGTGGAAGTCTTGGTCCCCATGCAGCAGTGTCCAGAAGTGAGGCTTTGGGGGAAGGGAGTGGATGCTGAGGGCTCTGAGTCCTCAGTGGATGATTCCATTGATAGCTGGATGGACTGTTGGGAGGTGGTGGGAACTGTAGTAGGTGGGGCCTAACTGGAGGAATTAGGTCACTAGACACAGATCCTTCATGGAGCAATCTCTTCTCTCTTCTCTCTTCTCTCTTCTATCCCCTCTCCCTTCTCCCCTCTCCCCTCTTCCCCCTCTTCCCTCCTCCTCCTCCTCCTCCTCTTCTTTCTTCTTCTTCTTCTTCTTCTTCTTCTTCTTCTTCTTCTTCTTCTTCTTCTTCTTCCTCTCTCTCTCTCTCTCTCTCTCTCTCTCTCTCTCTCTCTCTCTCTCTCTCTCTCTCTCCTCCTCTACAGCCATGAGTGAGTAGCTCTGGTCCACAATACCTTTCCACCACGATGCTCGGCCTCACCACAGACTCAGAAACAATGGAGCCAGCCAACCATGGACTGAGACCTCGAAACCACGAGCCAAAATAAATCTTTCTTCTCTAAGTTGATTTTCCTCAGGCATTTTGTCATTAGCACACCCCCTCGTGCTCTTCTGCCTCTGCCATGAGATGACACAGCACAAAGAAAGGCCCCTGTCAGATGCCAGCAACTTGATATTGGACCTCTGAGCTTCCAGAACCATGAACCAAATTTCCGTTCATTGTGAACTGCCTGGTTCACTGCTGGTATTCTGTTACAGCAGCAGAAAATGGACTTGGATTCTGAGTCATGCTGACTCCACTAGCCCTTTTCAGAACGCTGCTGCCTAGTTCTCTGTGGCCACGGCGAATGCCCACTTTTATGGCCAATGGAGGTCCCCAGGATTGTCCCCTCGGGAAGTAAGATCAATTAGACAAGCCCCCTGGATCCGGAGCCCTTGTCAGTCCTGTCTGGAAGGCCAACACCCTGTGAGCTGATGTAAACAAATGGACACCAGAGGCGGCTCCAGCCTCCAAGGTCAAGGGGCATGCACTGAGCATCTGTCATGATCCAGACGCTGCACGTCGGGTTTAGGGGTTAAAGAGCTCACAGGCACGGAAAACTACCAAATGCAACATGACAAAGCTGGCGAGAGGAAGAAGTCCCGGGTGTTGTGAGGATGCAGAGGAAAGCAAAAACAACTCTTCTTGGGACAGAGGGCATTACAGTGGTCTGGCCAGGAATCACTGGTGGCCGGAACACTTGGTGAAGTCAGGAGAGATGCAGAGAATTCAAGAGTTGTTGGAGTGAGACTGTTGGACAGGACTGGAGGGCTTGCTGAATGCGAGGTAAAGGGGGCCTGAGGAACCAGAAGGTGAGTGGCATTCCCCAGGACAAGAACCTCGGGGACAGGGAAGGTTTGAGGCTGTGAGAGGTCCTTGTGCCACCGGCTTCCTGAGGCCACCATCAGATCAGAGTGCATTTGACTCATTTACCCTTTAAAGTCCACACTACTACTGGAAAAACCTTAATTCTCTCTTCCCAGCTTGTCAAAACCCCTCCCTTTCCCAGCCCAGATCAAATCTTACCTTCTCTACAAAGCTTTCTTTAAACACAGCAGGACCCATCCTTCCTTGTCCGGGTCATCACAGTGCCCTGCTTGTTCACCAGTGACACAAATGGTCTCACGTGCCTGGGGACAGAGCAGGCTGCACAGTCTGACCCCCCTCTCGGGCCCAGGTCCTGTTTTTCTCATCCTTCCCTTGTGCCATCACCCAAAGTCACACCCGGCACACTGTAGGATGAGTAAATGGATGTCCTGTTAAAATCGCACTGCAGGTTTTCGGCTTAACTAGGATGAGGAGTGGTGGACATGTCTGCAGCCCTCACCTGTCTCTTCGTGAGGGAACTGACCTGCGAGAGGCCAGAGCCAGACAGTAACTCCTCTCTCTGCTGCACAAATGCGATCAAGCCTGGAGGAAGGAACCTGGCGCCGTGTCCACCTCTCCAAACCGTCTGCCTTCGAGGGCTTCGCTCTGTGAAGGAGGCTGTCTCCTAAGTGGAGGTGACAGGCGGCTGGCTCGAGCCCCCGTTTACAGAGTCTCGGCCCTATTTCTGTGGCAGGCGGAATTGGGGCCAGTCTGGAGCAGTGAAGCTCATCTTCCTGCATTCGCAGCTGGGCCCACCCTGCACTGGGTGTCTCCCCCTGCCTACCCTACTCCGCTGCCCTAGCCCCAAGGACCCACCTGTCACCGCCAGCCTTCTGTTCCCAGCGCAACCATCATAGGATCAGTCCTCGGATCCTTGCTGTGAACTTTGCTCCTCACCTGGCATTACCTGTCAGGCTACTCGGCAAGCACCCTGGAAGCATCCTTTATGAAGCTGAGCCCTGAGTGTGTGTGTGTGTGTGTGTGTGTGTGTGTGTGTGTGTGTCCACAGGAGTGCAGTGCCCATCGCAAGGGGCCAGCATATAGTGGGGGGGGCAGTGATGTTGATAAATGAATGTTGGGGACAAGAATGAGACAGCCCCTGCTCTGGAGCCGCACAGGATCTGGCGGAAGAGACACTAGACAGGGAGACCGGCTGGCGTGGGACCTGCGGTCAGATCACATGATCCAAATGTGGTTCTGTCACACGTGAGCCAGGTGACTGTGGTCTCTCTGCCTCAGTTTGCTCGTGTGTGAAGTCCAGCTGATGCTGGTACCTGCTTCTCAGGGCTGCAAAGGATTGAATGAGATGACTTATGGGAGGGTACGGCTGGGGGGCCGTGCACTCAGCAGGTGCTCAAGAGAGCCCTTGACAGCGTGAATAAATTAGTGAGCTCGTGAATAGATAAATGCATGAAGCACCCTGGGGGCAGGGAGCTAAGAGAGGAGGTGCCACATGGGTCGGGGTTCAGTAGGGGAGCTGGGGAGAGAAAAGCCCTCTGGGTAGAGGCAGAGAACCAGGTGTCGAGGGCAGTGGAGGGTAGCAGCTCAGCCTAGCCGCTCCATGATGGGAAGGAGGGCAGAGGGTGGGGAGGGAAGGCGGGCCCAGACACAGGGCGCCAGGGTGCCACAGGGGAGCACGGCAAGAGAGAACTGTGCTGCTCAGAGGGCCACAGAGGGGGCCAGATGCCGGCCCTGCCTCCTTTGCCCTATGGCCAGGCCGATGCCAGCAAAGCTTTCTGACGAGGATGAGCTGAGGCCCTGGGGAGAAAACCCTCCACCCTTTTGTGTTTCTGCCTCAGCAAGCACTGCAGGATCTGAGGACACCTGCAAACACGGGCTTCCATGTCATCTCCTCCAACTCTCCCATCCCATCTGAGGAGCTCGGAGGCCTGGGGCAGGGGAGGGACTGGCTTGAACTTCAGAGCTCTTAGGCTTCTGTCTCCTTGAACCTGAATATTTCCCTTTAGCCTGAAATCAGCACCATAGCACCAGCAAGCCAACCTATGTGAGACAAAAAAAAAAAAAAAAAAAAAAAAAAAAAAAAAAAAAAAAAAAAAAAAAAAAAAAAAAAAAAAAAAGAAAAAGAAAAGGAAAAAGAAAAAAAAATCACTAGCTGATGAACTAATATCAGTTATAAAGAACTGGTATTTTGTGCCAGGCATGGTGATGCACCCAGAACTTGGGAAGCTGAGATAGGAGGATTATGAGTTCAAGGACAGCCTCAGCAAGTAGTGAAACTCGAATCAACCTAGTGAGACCCTGTTTCCAAATAAGAAATAAAATTGGGCTGAGGGTGTAGCTTAGCTCAAAGGTAGAATGCCTCTGGGTTCAATCCCCAGTACCCCCCCCCCCGCCACACACACACACACACACACACACACACACACACACACACAGAACTGGTATTTTACCTTTGAAAAGGGGAAGTGAGCAGAGACAAAGTTACCTGTCCAAGGTGCTAATCACTGATGGAGCCTGTCTTTTAAAGTAGAAGGGCATGAGACATTCATTCATTCATTCATTCATTCATTCATTCATTCAATAAGTGTTGAGTGTTTGGGCATGAAATGTCCCCAGAAAAGCTCATGTGTTGAAATGCCGAAATGATCAGGGGTGAAATAATTGAATTGCAGCTCTAATCTCATCTGTGGATAAATCCATTGATGGATTAATAATTTGAATAGACTTACTAGGTGGTAACTGTAGGAGGTAGGTGTGGCTGTCTCTCTCCTTCTCTCTCCTCTCCTCTTCTCACCTGCCATGAGCTGAGAAGCTGTCCTCTGGTACGCCATGTTTTTATGTTTTTGTCCTGGGGCTGGCTGACCATAGACTGAACCTCTGAAACCATGACACACGTGAACTCTTCTTCCTCTGAGGTGTTCTTGTCATTCTTGTCAAGTATTTTGGTCACAGAATCAAAAAGCTAACTGATATAGAGTCCCTTCTCTGTGCCAGGCACCATCGCAGGTGCCAGAGCTACCTCAATTTGGAAAAGTCACAAGTTTGGCATCCAACCGCAGGCTAATTCTGCCCTGCCTTTCTCACCTGTGTGGCCGTGGGCAAGTCAAAGCGTCTAAGCCTCTGCTTTGTTATCTGTGAAGTGAGGGCCCAGTACAGAGCTCCTGGCATTGCACCTGTTATTAAAACAGGGTGGCGTGTGTTAAGTACCCATCCCATCCCATAGGAGGAGGTCCTGGTGCAGGTCCTTGGCCCAATGTGCACTATGAGACACCTTGCACATGTACCTTTTTATTATCATCCGCCTGAGCTCTACGGGAGATCCCAGGTTCTGGGGGACTTAATTATGCCCTTCTGATGAATATCACAGGCCATAAAAGCTGACAGCAGCAACTGGTATGTGTGGCATTTTAAGACACTGAATCTCTTTGTGGCAGCATGGCTGGCTCTCCGTGAGTCAGGGGAGCCCAGCCCACGAGGCCGGCAGAGAGGAGCGGGCAGTGACAGCAGCAGCTGGGACTCAGAGACTGATAAGGTGCTGTCACTCCCCACCCGCCGCTGTGCTCCGTAGTAGAGCACTTGGTTGAAAATGCCAAACAGTCTCCTCCTCCTCCAGAATGTATCAGAGGCCACAGGGGGGCTTTGGAATAAATAGAAGAGATGCTGGAAACAATTGCAAATGTGCTCTTGAAAGGGCAGAACAGGGACTCCTGTAATTACATTTCCACGTGTCTCCCAACCCATTTTGGGTTGGAGTGTGTTGGGTCCCAGGTCTCAGGGGAGGACCACTTGTGGACTGGATGGCCATAGGTCAGGCACTCAGCCCCCTGGGGTCAGGGTTTCTTCACCTGAAAATAAGAAACTCCATCTGAGCTTATGACAAGGGTCAAATTATATGGGGAGTTTCAAGTTTTTGTATTGGGGGAACCCTTGTACCCAGCAATTCTTAACTCTAGTCCCAACTGGGAGTTATTAAAAAATACCTTTGCCAGGCCTGACCTCTGGGTAATTTTATTCAACTGGCCTGGGCTGGGGCCTGAGCTTTGTTTGTCTAAAGCTTTCTAGATAATTGAAGAGCTAAGGACCCTGCAGTTGAATCAGCCTGTTCATTGAAGGTTTTAAGCAGAGGGCAACAAGATTACTTGTATGCCTTAGAAAGAGGACTGCAGAGGGTGTGGAGAGTGAGTGCTGTCATGGTTTGGATTTAAAATGTCTCCCAGCTCTCATGTCCTGGAGGCTATTTTTGGAGGTGGGCCCCTAGGGGCATGGCCAGGTACTGTGTGCCCTGCTCACATGTTCTGACCCTATCTCTCTCTGTTCCCTTGCCATCACACCCTAAGGACCTGTAGCCTTAGTTCCTGCTTGGCAGCCACCATAAAATGAACTATCTATAGGACTGAAATCTCCAGATCCATCGGCAAATGGATTTCCTTTCTTTCTGTTGTGCATGCTAGGTTGTTTGGTTCATAGCAGAGAGCATGCTGGCTGAAACAGGTGGGTTGCAGGCAAAGCGGAGGACTGCACGCAGGGATGCCAGCTGGAGCCGGATGTGTGGTCCAGGGCACAGCATTCTTGGAACTGCAAGCAGCCCACAACACACTCTGAGCTACAGCTGATTGGGAGCGAGCACTTTCACAGGATCCCAGGTGATGCACACATGCCCACAGTTTGGGAAGCCTGGATTAGAAGGCCACGAACTGCAAGGGACAAGGCTGATAGAGACAGTGATGACCCACCCAAAGCAGGAGAGCAGAGATTTGGAATAGGAGGAACAAGATGGCAGAATGGCGAGGATGTAGAGAAAGAGGAGTTGGGCTCTGGGGGAGGACGGAATCTCTGTCTGCAGGGCTGTGACGAAAGACTAGCAAGTGATGTTCTTTAATTCAACACTGATAATTATTCCACAACTTGTGTGCATTGCTTAGTAGGTAGCATTTAACAAACATCCTCACCTTGAGGTAGTTAGGAAAAAAAGAATTATTTGAATACACGGTTTCAAGGTTGGAAACTGGTTCGAAGGAGTTAAGTGCTTGCTCCTGGTCACATACCTGGGAACTGGCAGGAGCAGTCTGGCCACAGATCTTCTGACTTTAAACTCTGGGCTCTTTTCCAAGCCTTGTGGTATTCCTTATTGTTTTGTGTCCCAGTGACATTTATGTGACTGTCCATGGTGGCCAGCTGAGCCAACTGCTTTGATGAAATCTCTTCTATTACTCACCAGTCCTTTCAAATGACTTATTCCTGCATATGATAGGCAGACCCTTAACACAGAACAATTCTAGCCTCCAAAATTTGTGAGTTCTTCCCTACACTGACCAATTCCCTGACACCAGCTGTGTGCCCCCTAAGCCAGTGAACTGTGATGCTCTCTACCTGGAGTGAGGGTCAGATTCCACAGGCTCAGGGCTCAGCCCCACAGGCTGCCCCCATTGGGGGGTTCTTATAGCCCTCTCCTCATGTTTTATCACTTTCTAGAATTGCTCACAAATCTCAGGGAAACACTTCTTTTATGGTTTACCCATTTATCATAAAATAATATGAAGAATCACTTAGATGGAGGCCATGCTTATGGTAGAGCACAGAGGAAGGAATGCAGAACTTCCATGGCTTCTTGGGGAGGATTAAAGATAGATACCCTTCAGCAACCCAGAAACTCTCCAAACCCTGTAGCTCAGGGACTTTTGCAGAGGCTTCATCATGATCTGTGATTAATTGTTAACAATCTCTAGCCCTTCTCTTCCTTCTGGAGGATCACTCTGGGGGAGTTTTACACTCCATATCTGATCTTTTTGACGACCAGCTCCCACCCAGGAGCCCACTAAAAGTTGCTTCATTAGAACAGAAGATGTTTCTGTCACTCATGGAATACCAAGAGATCAGGAAATCTGTGTCAGGAACTAGTTAAACAAACAAACAAAAAACAGAGTGGAACAAAAGATTCTATTAGTACCCCGGTTGCTCAGGAACTTACAAGGCTTTTAGGAGCCTTGTACCAGCAATCTCAGAGGTGATAACCAAAATCCATGTTTCTCATATATATTTAACAATATCACAATAGTAAACCGTATTAACTCCTATTCAGCTGAAAGAAACATTGGTACCCAGGAGTCCTCTTGTTAGTCATGATGAAACCAGTAATTTTTAGAATGATGATAATAATAACATGGTATAAAAATAATCACATCAATTAAGCAGAGGCATTGATTATGCAAGCCTAGATGGGGGGCAGTGTGATCCGGGGGAAGGAGCTCCTGGGCCCTACGCCGGCTTCTGCCACCCACCACCGTGGCTGAGCTTGGGAGAACAATCACTTCTCTCTGGCTTTCCATTTCCTCTCCTGTGAAATAGGAGTACCCCGGCTCTGAATCACTAGGTTCCTACTAGAAGTGGATCATAAATGGCTTTTTCCCTTCTTATATACATATCTACGCAGACCACAGCATAAAGAACAACACAGACTAAATAAATATCTAAGAGGTGAGCTCAAACACGACAGTGGGTGCTCCCGAGGGCCTGTTCACTAGGAGATGCTGGAGGCTGCCATGGGGACCTCGCTGGGCTGCAGAGGGCAATGGCGGGTGGGGCCAGGGGAAGAGGTGGCTCCACACATTCATTCACCGAGGGTACCGAATACCCTCCCTGTGCCGAGGGTGCAGAAAGGAGTAAGAAGTTACCGTTGGCTGTCAGGGAGTTCCCAATGTGTTGCAGGAGACAGATCTATGAGAACTTAAGTGCTGTCACAGAAATGTGATCAAGTGTGAGAAGAGAAGATGAAGGAAGAGCTTAGTTTTGTTGTTGTTGTTTTTTAGGGGGTTGAGGTTGGAGAAAATGGGCAACAGAAAAGGTTGAATTTGAACTGATTGACATTTGAGGATTAGGGAGATTGCCACATGAAGAAGGAAGGCGAGGTTCTGAGCAGAGGGAACAGTGTAGGGCGAGGCATGGAGCTAGGAAGGGCTGTACCTGGGAACAGGTGGTGAGAGGCTCAGCGATGCCCCAGCACTGAGCGTGTGATGGGAACTGAGGGAGGTGAGAATGCAGAGGCAGAGGCTACTCCGTTTTGAAGAGTCTCCTGCGCCATATCAGGGTTTGGGACCTTGTTACGGGCCTGGTTACCAGGTCTCTGACTTTAAAAGATCACTTTCCAAAATGATAGAAGGCCAATTACACCAGACTTAGAAAGGCACAAGGAAACCTGTCTGAGAAACTGAAGAAAAAGTCATCAAGAGAACTGAAAGCAGTCCAACCAGCTCCCTGACACTAAGGGGCAAGAATGGAGATCAAACTTTCAGGACTGTGGACAGTCATTTTCTCTTTTCCAATCACCTTTTATGCACTAACTGCCAGGAACCCTGCATAGGCTGTTTTTTTAATCTCAAATAACAACTCTGAAAGCCATGGCTCTTGACCCCATTTTGCTGATGAAAAGAAAGTTAATCTGACTAGGGGCCCTCAGAGCTGACAAGCAATAACTCAAAACTTCATACTGCTGCTGACCGTCATGTTAAGCTACCACCACTAAGTATCTTCCTCTTCAGTAGCAGTAACCAATTAATTTTCCTAACTTTGTTAATTAAAAGTATATGGTTGTAGCTAAGAATTCTAATTAATCATCCAGATTTTCCATACCACACGGCTTATACTTCTAGACCAAAGCAAAGGGATCTGGCAGCCTCATTTGCTGTGTTGTCTTATTGTAAGGTCAAGGGTATATGTGTGTGTTTTTAAAATATTGGAATGGCTTTGACCACCCTTCAATCCTCCTTCCAGAACCCTAAGGATCTGGGGTCCTTGCATTTGGAATGGGGTCATTGGAAGGTGAAGAAGTCATCATGTGGGAACTCTGGCACCCTTGTCATTAGGTTTATAAATTGGTCTTCTCCAGGAAGCTAAGAAAACAATCACCTCCATCCCCTTCTCTCCCATCTTGGGTATATTTCCTTTTATTTCCATAAAGTCAAGCCTGTGATTATTTTCCATTCCAATATGGCTTGTCAGGGTGTGTGGAGTGGAAATGGGGTGGATGTCAAATAAGTACCTGATGGAGTTTCTGCCTTGCAAACTCAGGGAGTTTTCAGAGAACTTTCAACTCAATAGGGATTCTATTATAGAACATTCTGGGATTCTGTTTATTTCTTTGGTCAGAGTTCAGGCCTTCACTTCCTCCCCCTGGGATTCTGTATCTGCCTTGAATTTCTCCCCTGTCAATGTGTCCTGAATACAGCATCAGATTAATCTTCAGCAGGGCAGCTTTAATAAAGTTACTCCCCCCCCCAGACCTGTTTTAAGACTTTCAATGGCTCTCTATTATCTCCCAGTATAGTTCTTAGCTGGGTATTGAGGGTCCTTCCCAATTTAGCTGCAGCCTGTCATTCTAATCTCATATCTGGCTTCATCTCTCCACAAACATTAAGGTCCAGCCTTGTGAATCTGGTTGCTATTCCACAAACCCATTGCCCAGGTTGTGGGAATTGCCTTATCGATTTCCTGCTTCATAGCTTCCCTTAATATGGCAAGATGTTTCATCAATATGCCAGTAGAGGAGTCTGCTAGCAAGGCAGAAGTCAGAATCTTTGGTAATTTTGCCGAGAAAATGATACCCTCTCATTGTTGTGCTACTAGTTTATTAGAAGCCTGTCCCTCGAGAAGAGGGAAGAATATAAGGCTGAGAATAGCAGAAGGGAGGAGTGCTAGGAGCCACCCTAAAAGCTGCTTGCTATGATACTTGTCAGAGACTTACCACCCCTTTAAAAGTAGAATCAACTTATTATAGCAATACATGCATATCCATGTTTCTAGTAGCACAACTCACAATGGTCAAATTATGGAACCAGCATAAAGTGTCCATCAACTGATGAACAGATTACAAAACTGTGGTATATAAACACAATGGGATTTTACTCAGCTATAAAGAAGAACATTTGAAGAAAAATGAATGGAATCAGAAAACATTATGCTAAGTGAGGTCGGCCAGTCTCAAAAGAAAACAGTTGTGTCTTCTCTCATATGCAGAAGCTAGAGAGAAATTTGGTAACAAAAATGATTTCAAATGGAGGAGATGCTCTGGTGGAGTGATGGGGGGGGAGGGGGAGAGGAGACTTGATGGAGATAACAGTTCAAATAATGCTATGTGCATACATGAAAGTATCCGTGCTAGTCTCAACAGCACGTATGGGGAAGGGGAAGGAGTGGGACGGGATCTGGAGAGAAACATACCAAGGGCTATGTGCATGTATGTTCCAATCACTCAATAGCTCATTATGACATATAATTACAATGCACCAATGGAAGTATATTGTTTTCAACAAAAGAGAACCAAATCCCACTTCTCAGAGGTCATTCCATATGAACCAGTCAGAACGATCATCTCTCACTCCCTAGTCTGCTCCCCTCAAGTTTCTCTATTTGTCTTCCTGGTCTCAATGCTCACACCAGAGATACTTAGAGATGCCTGCACTCACTTCGTGGGGAACCTGTCTGCTTCTGTCTCTGCATCCCAAGCGGCAGCCTGACAGAAGAGAGTCTAAGCAAATATTTGCGGAGGTGAATTGGCCAACTCTCCTGCTCCTTCAGAAAGAGCTTTTAGCTTCTAATCTCAAACACAGAAAATACTTTACAGAGAAGCTGTTGATCTCAGGTGGCCAGGGAATATGTGCCTTTCTCAGACTTGACAAAACCCAGCATTTGACAAATGAAGAAATAAGAATCGGCCATGAACGGGAGCAAAGAGAGGCAAGTTTCTCTGACATCCATCATATAGACTGTATGCAAAAATCAACATGTTAGTAATAATAGCAAGCCAGGCGTGGTGGCGCATGCTTGTAATCCTTGTACTTGGGAGGCTGAGACTGGAGGATCCAGGTTCGTGGCCAGTCTCAGTTACTTAATGAGGCTCTCTGCAACTTAGTGAGACCCTGTTTTAAAATAAAGAATAAAAATGGGGCTGGAGGTGTAGCTCGGAGGTAAAATGCCCCTGGATTCAATCCCCAGAATAATATAAGGTCTTGACACTTTACCTATCTGGTACCACTAGTCCTTATAATAGTCCAAACATATTGGCAAATTTACTATCCCCACTGCATAAATGCAAAGGCTCAGGTGTAAAGAGGTACAGAACCTGCCCAAGTTTACAGAGTCTGATGATAAGGCTAGGAACTCTACCACCTCTTACTTGTCTTCTATAAAGAATTTACTTTTCTGATGACTATTTGAAAGGCTGCAATTTTGCTGCAGTGAACTTAGAGTTGCACCACGCTCGTTCTGAAGCACAGCTCTGCACACGACACATTGCTGTGCATATGAGGAGACTTAGAGTTTTATTTTTTTTAATTTTTTTTTTAATTTTTGCGGTACTGGGGATTGAACTCAGGGGCATTCTACCTCCGAGCTACACCCCCAGCCCTATTCTTTATTTTGAAACCGAGTCTCACTAAGTTGCGGAGTGCCTCACTAGGTAGCTGAGGCTGGCCGCGAACCCGGATCCTCCGGTCTCAGCCTCCCGAATGCTGGGATTACAAGTGTGCGCCACCACGCCCGGCTAGGGTTTTGTCTCACTTGTTTCCCCAGACTTGGAGGCTTGCCTCGAAAAAGTCACTTCCCTTCTAGGGGTCTCAATTTTCTCTTCTTAAAACTAGGTCATCCCTCAGGTTCAACACACTTCTAACAGTAGATAAGATTTCGTTGTAAGACCTTATAGATAGTTTAAATTGCATTGCTAAAATATACATGAAAATCAGATCATTATTAATTTTATCAAAAAAATCTCCCTTTTACTTCTTTTAAACTTTTAAAAAGGGGAAACCAATTAAAGTTACATTTCAAAACAGCATCGTAAAATAAAGAGAAGAAGCTTTAGCTATGTCACCTGGGACAATTTTTTAACGAAGCCTTTTTAGAAAAATCTCGTCCATAAGTCATAACAGACTGCGTTCCCCATTACAGACCCGAAGGGTCCATTATGGACCATTTAGGAAGATTAAAGAACACTCTCTCTGGAGGCACTTGGTTCTCAGAGCATCTAGGATATCACATTAACCATCTGAAATACTCATTTTTGGTTCCTAACCGTGGATTAATGAATCTACAAAGAACACGCTTATTAACACCGACATATGCTGGGGGATAATGGGCCTAATCCACATTTTCATCTATCTTTTTCTGCCTGTGAGTAAAGAGAAGAGCACGGTGGAAATGGAGTTGCTGTCTTCCACACCAACCTCACCCTCCACAGCGTGTGTCAGCAGGAAGTGGTGGGCCACGCAGGACACGGGCCTGGGGGCGAGGTGTGGAGTCTGAGCCCTGACCATCCATGCGTGCACCTTGGACAGACACCTGGTCCTCTCTGGCCATCAGTTTCTTTGTTTTCAAGAGAGGCTAGACCAGCAGTGTTCCAAATGTTCTTCTCAAAGTTCCGGGCATTTCTTACTGGGTTATACTGCTCAGTGATAAGTTGATGGAAGGGTTCCTCGGCATTCAATATTTTTGTTAGAAATCACTAGGCCAATACTTGGGAGGCTGAGACAAGAGGATCTCAGGTTCACGGCCAGCCTCAGCTACTTAGTGAGGCCCTCTGCAATTTTGTGAGACCCTGTTCAAACTAAAAGAATAAAAATAGGACTGGAGATGTAGCTCAGAAGTAGAATGCCCCTGGGTTCAATCCCCAGTACCTCCAAAAAAAAAAAAGAAAGAAAAGAAATCACTAGTCTGCTTGATCTCCAGTCTTTTCCAGTTACTTAGGTTTTGAGGTGATAGAAAAATATCTGTTACATTATATTTATTACATTTTTGTTGCTGTTGTTTTTTTTTTTCTTTTTGGTACTGGGAATTGAACCCAGGGGTATTCTAACTCTGACCTATACCCACCAGCCCACATTTTATTTTTTATTTTGAAACAGAATCTTGCTAAGTTGCCGAGAGCCTTGCTATGTTGCTGAGGCTGACCTCAAACCAATACTCCTCCTGTCTCAGCACCCCAAGGATGGGATTATTGGGCATGTGCCACCACGCCCAACTTCTACTGCTTTCTTTATAACCTTAAATTTAAAAAAAAGTATATATTGTTCATATTTTAAAATTTCTAAAACATATGTTTATACACTTTAGTGGCTAAAATAATGTATGAATGGGTACCATATTGTCAGATTCAGCCTCCCAGGGGCCCCCAAGTGCAAATATCGGAAGTCTTTGATATAGGTAAGACTGTCAGATCCCAGAGCTGGGAGAAACCAGAGGGGATTCATTTGAAAAGGGAAGAGAGGAGCCGGGCGTGGTGGCGCACGCTTGTAATCCCAGCATTTGGGAGGCTGAGACCAGAGGATCCGGGTTTGTGGCCAGCCTCAGCTACCTAGTGAGGCCCTCCGCAACTTAGTGAGACCCTGTTTCAAAATAAAGAATAAAAAATAGTGCTGGGGTGTAGCTCTGAGGTAGAATGCCCCTGAGTTCAATCCCCAGTACCACAAAAAAAAAAAAAAAAAAAAAAAAGAAAAGAAAAGGGAAGAGAGACTCAAAGGTCATGTGGCTAAAAGGGAGATAGACAGCACGCTTCCCATCCCCCACCCAGCATGCTCTCTGCCGTCCCACGCTCCTTGCCCTGCTGCATCATTCTACTATAACTCTGCTCTGTGCTACCGTTACTGTGGGCACCCTACCACCCTCCCTAAAGGGTGAGATCCTGGAGTGTCAGAGCCATCTGCCACAGCACCCCACAGTGTGTGTTTTATCCACCATCTTCTGATGGAGCTGCAGCCATTCATCATCATCAGGGGGAAAAAAAGGAAGTCTCAGGAAGATAAATCACAGTGGTTTTCTTTTCTTTAGCGAGGAGCTCCTTAAACTGGAGCCCATCTCCATGAAGTACGGAGCACCCATGCTGAGGTGTCATCTCCTGCAGAAAACAATGATTCACCGTGTTTTCCTGATGAGTGATTTGAATTGGGCTGTCCATCAGCCTGATGCACACGGGCTTCTCCTGTCCTGAGTCCACACGAGGAGCCAGAAATAGAATCCAAGCATCGGGCCTCCGAGGTAAGCAGGACTGGGTTTTGTCACTTGGGCTTTGCTGGCCCACAGACACTTAGCAAAGTGCCTACTATGTGCCAGCAAGTGGGACCGGGTGTAAAGACAAGGAGGGTGTGAGCCTGCACTGAACCATTTGCCATTGTGATAACAAATTGCTACAAGCCTGGTGGCTTCAAATGGCATGCCTTTATTATTTCAGTTTCCATCAGTCAAAAGTCTAACACCAGACTAAACTCAAGGGTCGAGGGACACTTGCTGGGGAAGAATTCTCTCTGCACTAGTTTAGTTTCTGCAAAGGCCAATTAGTTTACTAGTAGTTCAGTTTAGTAGGCCAACTCGTTTTGTAGAACTGAGGTCCCTATTTCCTTGCTTACCATCAAAGGGGTTTTCCTTTGGTTCTGAGCCTTGGTCCTGTCTCTCATCATCCATCATGATGAGCTATACCTTATCACATGTCTCATACCTGACTCTCTCTGACTTCCTCTTCCACTTCACCTCTGTGACTCCAACTAGAGTGCAGAAGCTCTTCCAAAAAGATGTTCAAACCCAAATTTTCCAAAATGCAATGTCTGGTCAAACCACATTTGTAGTCAGATATAGCCAAGAAGCTTAGAGTTTTCAACTAAATGACAGCTGGAGGCATGCTAGAAGACCACAAAGAAAGACTAGAAAGGCTTTCATAGAAAAGATGATAACTGCACTGAGCCTTGATGGGTAAATACAGGTTCTCCAGGCCAAGGAGGAGAAAAGGCGTCGTTGTCCAAGAATAGCATGGGCAAAGCGAAGGTGCAGAACCCTGCTGGAGCCCACACCTGCTGTGCAATGGGCAGGAGCATGGGGCTCAGGCATGCAGCTGGAGGGGTGGGTGGGGTCAGACTCAGAGGCTCTGCGGTCAGAAGAGCTATGACACCTTCATACTCCTGGGACCAGGATCAGGTATGAGGCAGGCTCCGGGTAGGGAGCCTCAGATTAACCAGAGGTCCGGTTACTTTCTATGAAGGGACTGCCTTGTGTGGGACCGAGAGGAACATAGATAGCTAAAAGATCCATGAAGCCCTTGCTTCCCTTGGTGCACAGCAGACAGTCTGACCTGCACATCAGGACCTGAGCCAGCTGAGCTGGTACCCTGGAGACCCTTCTCCCTTCCTTACCCATTCTCAGCTAGCATCCCATTACCATTAAGGACCTAATTCTTTGGTTTGAATGTCTAACATCCAGGCAGGGTGTCCTCCAGTTGAAGCCTAGGAAAATAACCTGATGGCAGAATCTTGGGGCTGTGTCTAGCTGTCTTCCCAGGATTCACCCCTCTCTGGTCCCAGTTCCCATCATCTGAAGAACGATGGCCTTGAGCCAGTCTCTCCCAGGTCAGTATCGCCTCCCAGTTCCAGTCTAAATGCAAGTCCAGACTTCTGAGGATCTTCAGGCAGAAAAGGGTTTCCCTCATTTTGCCACCTGAAAAGACCTAAACTCTTCAGAAACAGCAAATGAAGAGTGAAAATTGCAGAGAGAGGGCTGGATCTCACTTTTGTGAGTGTTGGAGTTTTTCTTTTCCAACTCAGCACAAAGGGCAGGGGGAAGATACAGGTGTCGAGCACAGGGAAGCTAACACCTCAGCTGAGAAGAGTGGAGTTGGGTCAAGTGGCTTGTGTATGGTTTCTCTAAATTGTCTACCTCTGAGTTAGACACCTGTGCCTACCCAGGAACTATCTTTCACGGAGGAAGCAGAAGGGGCTGAGCCTGCTTTGCCCAGTTCCTTCTCCCAAGCTCACCAGTCAGATAAGTGCTGCCTTCATACTTGGTTAACATAAGGGAAGGAGGTATGTGGTAGAGACACCAAGAATGTGACCTCCCCATAGAAATATAAGGAGTAGAGAAAAATCTCCCCCAAGAGCTAATAATAATAATAATAATAATAATAATAATAATAATAACAACAACAACATACTGAATGTTCCAGCTTCTGAAAGCATATTATCTTGTCTCCTTAAGATAATCTCACAAGGTAGATGGTGGGGAAATTGAGGCTCAGAGAAGGTTACTGGACCAAGGGTTACTCATCTTGTGAGAGGCAGACAGCCTATGACATCTTCTTTCCTGACACCTCTCTATAGACCAGCTCTTTCTTTATGGCTGTGAGATCCCTCCAAGTCTTGGATCTCACATTGGTAAAAGACAGCCATAGTAATCCCAGAGCCCAGGATTTGGGGAGCTTCACACACCAGAAACTGCCCTGTTTTGTGCTTACTCAGGTGGGCAAGTCTGAATTATGTAGTGGAAGGAGTGTGGCATCCCAACTGACCAGGATTGGAATGGAATATTCCAGGATTGGAATATTCAACTTCCTTACATTTAGGGGGAAGTACTAATGTCTATACCAACAGCACAGAGTTATTGTGAGTGGCGTTTGCAAAATGCCTACTAGCTCTCATTTTGTTGCCGTTGCTGTTGCTGTCACAATTGCCTCGGAGACTCCTGCCTTTCTTCCCCGACTAGACTCTGACCTGCTTCTTTACATCTCCCCAGAACTGTCACAACTATCTGGCTATAACAGCCACTCGGTGAATATTAGGCAAAGTAGATGAACTTAATTTCCTTCTTCCCTAGCCCCATCTGCCCACACAGCTCAGGTGAGGTCTCCAGCTCTCTCAGCATCTGGAATTTCCACTGAGAAGAGCACACACATATCATTACTCTTGTAACAGGTCACTGAGTGTTAGCTTTCCCTACCAGATGGTCAACATCGTTCATGGAGGGATGCAACTTTCTTATTCGCCATTTACCCCCACCCTGGGTAGAGTGCTGGGAAATGTCACTCACTCATAGGATGTCTATAAGATACATGAAGGAGAAATACCAATGGGTGAGTGAGTCGATGATTGAATTCAACAGAGCTGCTCTGGCCCAGACCAGATGTGGGATTGAATCTTGGGGCTATGCAATTCCAGGAATGACCAACAGAGGGTGCTCTGCTCTGAAGTTCAGAAAGACCGTGAGATTTCTATCTTGTAAAGGTTTAGGTGAACTAAGTGGCTTATGCTACTGGGGCTGTGGCTGTCGGTAAGGCCCTATTTAACTGTTTTGAAGCTTCACAAATCCACAGCTGAACTCCCAGCATGGCTGTGCCAGTAAGATAGTCCTGCTTGAACTAAGAAGCCATTATTGCATTTTGAAGCTGTTTGTGTAATCCCAGTAAGATAGTCAGTGGCATACCTCTTACCAGTGGAGTCCTCGAATTCTTTCACCAGGCAATAAAGGTGGTGAGGCTCACACTGGCCTGGAAGCCTGACTCCATGCTCACCTGTACAAGAGGCCTGGCACATTTGTTCATTCATTCACTCTATTGAATAAACTTTCTGAATATCAACTATGCCAAAAGGACAAATATCAGAGTTGAAAAATCAAGTCCTGGTCATTAGGGAGCTCCAAGTTTAGAATGGGAAGGAAGATATGAAACAGGCATTGCAAACCACAGTGCCATCACACATACTGTGCAAGATGACATAGAACCAGGAGGGAGCACCTAATTCATTCCAGGGGCAGGAAACCCTTCCAGGAAGAGGTGGTCCTCAGGCCTCGACTGTAAGGGCAAGTAAATGGACAGGTGTGATGACAGGGTTCCTAGCAGGAGGACCAGCAAGAGCACGCACAAAGCGGCTTGGGGGTGCACGTCCTACTGGCTGTACTGGGTCCAGCCCCAGGGAAAGCCACCATGTGGGGGCCAAATGATGACGGGTCCATGTGCAAGAAAGAGACCAGGTCCTACTGCAGCTGGTGGCAAGAAGGAGCTTCTGGAGGATTTCAAGCAGGGGTGCGATCTGTATTTCAAGGTCAACTGTGTATTTTGCAAACTCGCTGTTTACCACAGGACATGGGCAGAAGCTAGGGTAAGGCTGGCATCAGGAGACCTCTCTGAGCTTCAGTTTTCTCACCTGAAATGTCTGAGGGTGGAAAGAGATGGCCTGTATGGTCCCTTTTGGACTCCAAATCCTATTTTTCCACTGATACTTTAGTCCTTCAGAGTGAGCAGAGGTTATCAGAAACACACCAGCACAAGGGGGGAAAAAGATCCCCAGCAACCCGGAGTCTAAAAATACAGGATGGAAGTGGCCTGCCTGTCATCCTCTCCTCCAGGCTGTCTGACGTGGTGTCAAGAAGCTGGTGTTGTGTCAATTGTCAGCTCGGTTCGGAAGCGGCTGCTGGAGGTGATCAAGAAGGAAGGTGTCAGTCATCCTGCTTGACGGGTGTCCGGCTGGGACAACTCAACAAAGTGTTGGGGGCAGGAGGACTCAGACGCCTTCCCAGAGGTGGCCCTGATTTTCCTGGGAGGCAGTGGCTTTGATTGGTGTCAGAAAATAGTGCTGATATGGTTTTGGGGGGAACCTGCCTTGGCCTTGTAATGCTGAGGAAGGGGCGCAGGAAGAAGTGTTCTCCCTTCCTCATCCCATTCCTGGAGGCTCTGGCACCTGAACTCCAACCACAAATAACTGACTGCTACAAATTGCAGACCGGTGGGCCTCGGGCCTAGTCAGGCTGCACCTGTTCATTTGTTGGCATGGGGTTAGGAAGGTGCATTACTCAGTGAGGGCAGCCATAACAAACTATCATACACTGGGTGTCTTAGACAACAGAAATGCATTTCCCCCAGCTCTGGGGGCTGGAAGTCTGAGATTGGGGTGCCAGAGTGGTTGTTTTCTAGGGAGGGCTCTCTTCCTGCCTGTAGATGCTCACCTTCTTGCTGTGTCCTCATGTGACCTTTTCTCTGTGCACATGCAGGGAAAGGGGGCGGGGAGCCAGAGAGAGAGAACAAGCTCTCTAGTGTCTCTTCCTGTAAAGTCACTGATCTATTGGGTCCAGGTCCCACCCCACTCTTATGACCTCGTTTAACCTTAATTACTCCCTACTGGCTCCATAGAAAATATAGGCATAACTTCAAACTATGCATTTTAGGGCAACACAAACAGTTGGTCCATAGCAGAATGTGAATGCCTGTTTGCTAAGGTCCTTACCACTCCCTGTTTCTTTCTCCCTTCCCACAATCATCTCTTGTACACTGACCATTCTGAATGATCTTACTCTCCTCTAGCTTGCCGTCCAGTTCAGCAGCAGCCTGAGCCATGTTGCCACTCAGAACCCTCCTGTGGTCACAGCGTCCTAACTTCTTATCCTGCCGAACTGGGTATACTAGATAAAGCTCAAAACTATACTGCTTAAGTCCCAGGTTTGGGGATGGCTTTCTAACCAAGAGCCTTGCTTTGGCTCTGTTCCCTGGAGGCTCCACCATTCATAAGACTGACAACTAGAGCACTGGGACAAAGAGAGCACTGGGACTGGAGGAGGAAACTGGTGTGGCCAGGGGCAAATGACTTAGCTTTTCTGAGCCTCAGTTTCCCCATCTGGAAATAGGAGGTACTAATATGAATTAAACTGGATGTCCATGGGAGAACTTTGTAAAAGACAAGCACTGGGCAGAGTCAATTGTCACCTGGGAAGCAGATGTCCCCTGAAGGATACTGGGGAGATACCATCCCCTAGTACTAAGATGTATTAGGTGTGTGCGTGTGTGTGTGTGTGTGTGTGTGTGTGCACGCGCGTGTGTGTAATTACAAGCATTTGTTTCATGTGATTGTGGAGGCTGAGAAGTCTCGAGGTCTACAGTTGGCAAGCTGGAGGAAGAGGAGAGCTGATGGTATGTGGTTCCAGTCTGAAGACTGACAAGTTCCAGACCCCAAAGAGCTCCTGCTTCAGTTCAAATAAGAAGGCAAGAAAAGACCATGACCCAGCCCAGTGGCTGGCGGGAGGAATTGCCTCTACAATTTTTGTTCTACTCAGGTCTGTAATTGATTGGATGAAGCCCACCTACATTAAGGAGAGCCAACTGCTTGATTCAGACTACTGATTCAAATGGTAATCTTATCCAAAAACACCCTCAAAGATGCACCCAGGATAACATTTGACCAAATATCTGGGCACCTGGGGGCAAATCAAGTTGACACACCAAATTAATCACCACAACAAAGGACATGGAACTTTCAAGGTCAGCAATTTCTTTCCTTTTTGTATATACAGATGACAATCCTGGTGACTTAAACAGTCCTGTAGTGACTTTTGTCAATGCCTTGAACTTCATTTATGCCCAAGGAGGAGAGAATTAATGGAGTCAAGACAGTAAAGCAAGAATGTTTTGGAGGTAGAAATTTCTATAGACATGTCTACTGGTGTTGACATCGTGGCTGGAACTGGCTTAGATCAGGATTATTTTTGGAGAATCAACCATAGGCAAGACCCTGGCCCACTAGAAGCTCAGCTAGAGAAAGATGAAGGTCTTGTGATCCCTAAAGCACCCCAGTTCCATGTGCAGTATAAGTCCACCAATGAGCATGTGGGACAGTGTGGCCGTGGTCCTCTCCCTGGGCCTCAGTGTCCTCATGTGAATGGGAGGGCCCTACATAAGGGAAAGACATACTGAATAACTGTTAAATGAAGCCCCAAAACTTTGGCCAAGTCCCTTACACCTCTGAGCCTCCGTTTCCTAATAGGTAAATGAAGCAATAACCATCAATGCCCTGATAGTTGCTGTGAACACTCATGAAATAGCGTGGGAAGATGCTCAGCACATGTGCTGGGTACCTGGGGCACTTTACAGGTGCATGAGCCTGTTCACTCACTAAATGTGCATTTTCTGAGGATTTCTATGAGCAGAGGCTGTGCTGGGAGCTGGAGAAGCAACAACAAATAAAGCAGAAATCAAGGTCTGCCCTACTAGGGGAACAAGGCAGAACCTGACATGTCAATACTCAACAGCGCCCCCTGGAGCTCACAATAGGGCACGTAAGACAGGGGCGGTGGGGTCCAGAGCTGCAGTCCTAGGCTGGGTAACAGGAGAGGCCTCCTGGGGGAAATGGTTCTGAATTCCACTCTCCATGAGTGAGTCAAAGTTTAGGACCTAGCAACAATGTGCTAACTCCTTGTCTCATTTCTTCTTCTACTTGTGCTGAGATGACTAAGACTTCCTTTCCTGGGATCCAGTAGACACTTGAGGTTCCTAAAAATCCCCAGAACTCGCTCAGGCTCACAGGAATGTGAGTCATGGTCAGCGTTACCCTGCACTGGTGTAAGCATCTCTGGTCACGTGGAGAATGAAAACATATGGCACCAAGAGGAAAACATCTCATTGTATACACCAGAACACATCCCAGATGATCACAGAGGTAAGGGAAATATAAAAGAATCATTACAATGAAGGAAGAACAAAAAATGAATATTTATCAAACATCTGGGAGGGAAAGACAATCATAGGACAAAGTCCTAAGGAGAGATACCAACAAAATTTTAAGTTTCTACGCCTGTGGGCAGTATGGGGCTGGGATAAAAAGCATAGGAAAAAAATTGGCCGCCGGAGCTTTGGTACACACCTGGAATCCCAGCACTTGGGAGGCTGAGGCAGGAGGATCATTTGAGCCCCAGAGTTCAAGGCCAGCCTGGACAACATAGTGAGACCCCATTCAAAAACAAAACCAGACAAAAAAGACTTGCAGCAGAGAGGTAATATCTTTATTCTATAAAGAAGCCGGGCGTGGTGGCACACGTTTGTAATCTCAGCATTCGGGAGGCTGAGACCGGAGGGTCCGAGTTTGCGGCCAGCCTCAGCTACCTAGTGAGGCACTCCACAACTTAGTGAGACCCGGTTTCAAAATAAAGAATAAAAAAAAAATTAGGGCTGGGGGTATAGCTCGGAGGTAGAATGCCCCTGAGTTCAATCCCCAGTACCGCAAAAAGAGGAAAAAAAAAAAAAAAGAAAAAGAATTCATACAAGCCAGGCATGGTGCTACTTGCCTGTAATCCCAGTACTTGGGCGGTTGAGACAGGAGAATCACAAGTTCAAGGCCAGCTTCAGCAACTTAGCAAGACCATATTTCAAAAACATTTTTTTTTTTTCAGTACTAGGGATTGAACTCAGGGGCATTCTACCTCCGAGCTATACCCCCAGTCCTATTTTTTTTTTTTATTCTTTATTTTGAAACCGGGTCTCACTAAGTTGTGGAGTGCCTCACTAGGTAGCTGAGGCTGGCCGCCGCAAACCCGGATCCTCCGGTCTCAGCCTCCCGAATGCTGGGATTACAAGCGTGCGCCACCACGCCCGGCTTCAAAAATTTTTTATAAAAGGATTCATACAGACTAATAAGAAGAACAGTGAGCCACATAAGTAAAAGACACAATTTCCAAAAGAAATTGAGACACGATCAGTAAGGGGACATACAGGGAAACACACCTCTCTTCCTCTATGGCAACAGAGAAAATGTAAGGTGAAAGAAAGAACAGCTGCTGTTTATCCCTAGCAAAGCCATTACAATAGGTCCCAAGACATCCAGGGATGAAGCAGAACACTTCCTGCAACTTTGCCCATGTGCTGGGAGAGGACATTGTCTTTATTTAAAGGCTTTTAATACACACATACTATATTGAGTTTTTATAAGTGGCAAGAGGTGCAACTAATGTCTCTCTAGAGGTAGGCTAACTGGGATGCAGGAACTTGTTGAAGTTACTCATGGATTCACCCCGTCTACAGTTATTTCTTGAGTACCTACTATATGGGCAACCCACAGCTACAAGCTCTGCTGATACAGCTGTGAAAAACTTGGGCACACTGTCACAGCCAGCTGGTCCTCTGTCCAAGCAGAGTGTTCTAGAGAGAGGATCCCCATTTTTCAGGGTATTAGTAAGTGGGAGAGGCAGAGATATCTGATCTTACAGAGCCAGTAGCCTCTAGTAAATATAGTCCCTCAATAATGTGAGGTGATAGGATTGCCTTGGGGATAGTTGTCCCAGTAGGATGTAGCCAACCTGGCAGCACTTGGAGGCCCATGACCTGGACCCCGGGCTGGACTTGGCTGCCTTCTGGCTGGGCCTTTTAAGCAAGCCACTGAACCCACAGCTTCGGGTCGGCCCACAGGGGCAAGCAGCAGGGGGCCCGACTTGGCCTGGGTGCGAATGCATTTGGCAAACAGTGATGAGTTAGATATCTAAGGGGCATCCACTACACAGGACACCAGGCTCTTCTAGAAGCAAGGTGTTTTCAGCTGACATCCCAGACTCTGCCTGTCTTATTTGTGCCTCAGCATTCCATTCTTCCAGGCGAAGACTGGGTCCCTCTCCCAGCCTCTTGTTTAGAGGAACACTATTCCACGTGGTCATGGGCCTATGTTCTTTTCAGCAGTTACCCGTCTCTAACGGCAATGGCTGATTTTGTTCTGATTCACACATTCCCTCATTAGGATCTTTGCCCGGTAACAGATGGCTGTCTTCATTAAATCATGATCCACTCTTTCTGTCTGGAAGCAGCTGGTTTGGGGGGGGGGGGGGGGGAAGGGGTAGATGGCAATTTATTTCCTGGGTGTCAAAATAAGCCACGAAGAAAGGAATTCAGATGGAAGTAATGTGATTTGTTCCACTGAGTTTTTTCTGTAAAATTAGGCTGGGGGAAGAGGTGTTTTGTTTTCCCTTGAACTTTCAGGGGTCTGCACTGTGATTCTCTCAAACTGTAAGCAGCTGTGGAGGAGGGAAACAGAGTCAGCTCATGAGAAATGCATGGAGGGGCCAGGCAGAGCAGCTTCCAGGGGCTGGGCGGGTGTGTAGTTGTGACACCCGACCACACGGGGCAGGCCAGTCATCACATTGAGAGGCAAATTCATTGCGTGTTTACAAATTCTTATTTTAAAATTGTACCTGTTTATGAATTTTTGCTTTCTTGTTTTGCTTTGTTTCACATATGGAGGTGGGGAGGTCACGTGCCCAAGAACACCATGTAGTTTTTGGTCAAGGGCCAGCTGCACAGCCCAGATTCCCACATCTTATCTTGGAGACCAGCGCACAGGTGCATCCGCATCACCGGGGTGCCTGTGAGAACTGTAAAGGCCACCTCCAATCTCATCCCCAACCTGCGGAGTCTGACTCTGCTTTTGAGTAGGATCCTCAGGGGCCTGGTGCACCTTTGACGGTTTCAGGACCTTGGACAACTCCAGCCATCTCCAAGTGGGGTGGGGGAAGGGTGTGAAGTGACCTGCTTGGGAGCTGTCATTCACGGAGTCCAGGGGCTTTACCGTGTTTGCAAGGTACTTTGTGTGTTTTGTCACATCAAATCCTCACAAAAGTGATAAATACTACACAGATGCTTTATTCCCCTTTTGCTGAGAGGCTGGGAGTCATTGTCCAAAGCCACGCGGCTAGCCTGGCTTTCAGTGCTGCAGTCAACTCTATGGTCTGAATGTTTCTATGACTCCAATATTCACGTTGAAACTTGACGCCCCTGTGCCATAGTGTTAGAGGTGGGGCCTTTGGATGATTAGGTCACGTGGATTGGATCGGTACCTTTACAAAAGGAAGTCCCTCCCTGAGCTCAAGGAAGCTAGCCCCTCTTCCCCGCTCCTGCCATGGAAGATTGCAGCAAGAGGTGCCATATTAGTCCACCTGGCATCACTATAATGAAGTATCTGGTGCAGGCTACTTATTAGGTCAAGAAGGGTTTGTTTTGGCTTGTGGTTCTGAAGGTTCAAGTCCAGGGTCAGGAGGCCCATTGGTTTGGCCTCTGGCAAAGGCAGCATGTCACAGCAGGTGCACACGGCAGAGCGGATGCTCACATCTTGAGCCCAGGAGCAGAGTGGGTGGGCGGGCTCCCACAGTCCCCTTTGATGGCACACCTTCAGTGACCTAAGGATCTCCCAAAAGGCCAGGTCTCCTAAGGGTTTCGCCAACTCCCAATACTGCCACCTTGGAGACAAACAAGCTTTTACACACGGGCCTTTGGGAACACTCATCCAAACCATAGTGGGCACCATCTTGGAAGCAGAGAGCCAGCTCAATAGCTTTATATTAGCTGGGCATGGTGGAACAAGTACTTGGGAGTCTGAGACAGGAGGATCATAGGTTCAAGGCCAGCCTCTGAAACTTAGCAAGACCCTCAGCAATTTAGTGAAATACTGTTTCAAAATAAAAAAGGCTGGGGGTATAGCCTGGAGATAGAATGCCCCCGGATTAAACCCCCAGTACAATAAATAAATAAATAAATAAATAATTTATATTTGTAGAAAAATGAAGATAGTATGAGAATTTCCATACACTCTCTACCCACTTTCCCCTATTTTCAGCATATTACATTACAGCATGATACATTTTCCCATTTAATGATCCAATACTGCTATCTTATTATTTACTAAGTCCATACTTTGTCCGGGTTTCCTTGGTTTTCAACCTGATGTTCTCTCTCAGTTCCAGGGTCTCATTCTGGAGACCACATTACATCTAGCTGCCCTGTCTCCTGCATCTCCTCCTTATCTGTGATGGTTTCTCAGACCTTCCTTGTTTGGGGTGGCCTCTACGGTTTTGAGAAGGACCACTCAGTCCTATTTTGTGGAATGTGCCTCATTTGTCTGATTTTTTTCTCATGATCAGGCTGGGGTTGTGAGATCAGGGAGGAAGATCACAAGGTACACCAAGCAGCGCATCATCGTGACTTATCACAGCAGATGCTCACCTGGACACCTGGCAGAGGTAGTGCCTGTTAGAGTACTTCACTCCAAAGCTACTCCCCCACATGCCCATGCATGCACACACACACACACACAGTCCTCTTTGGAAGGAAGTCACTGTGTGCCCCATACTTGAAGACTGGGAAGTTATGTTCTACCATTTTAAGGGCATGAGTACATGAATTATTTGGAGTTCTGCATGTGAGATTTGTTTTTGTTTTCATTTTTAATTATTTATTTTTAATTGGTACATTGTAATCATACATCTTTGTTAGGTACAAGTTGGAAAAGGTAAAGGCATACATGCACACATTTCTCATTTAACCCTTCCCCAATTCCCACCCCACTCCCTCCTCCTCACTCCTTCTCAAGTTCAGTTTAGTGATTGACTTTGATGTGTTCATGAAAGTACATCTATTCCATCCTACTTATTTATTCAATCATACATTTATATTGAGATGGGTACATGGATATTTATTCTATAATTGGGCTATAATACAATCTTTCACTATGTTCCTCAAATTTACTATGTTCCTCAGATTACTGCAGCTTTGTCCACTGGACACGTTTTCATTCAGCCCAGACATCACGTTGACATCACCCCATTGTTGTGGGGTTTCTTTTACACACTTCTCACCCGCCTTCCTTCCTTCCTTCCTTCCTTCCTTCCTTCCTTCCTGCCTTTCTTCCTTCCTTTTTTTTTTTTTATTTTGGTACTGGAGATTGAACCCAGGGGTGCTATGCCACTGAGCTACTTTCTTAGAAGTGTTCCAGATAGGCTATTTCATTGGCTCTAGTGTCTTGTTGACTGGGATCTCATGGTGTAAGATAAACCTGAACAATGAACAAGAAGCGGGCATTGCAACCATTTCCAACAGCATCTTATATCAAATTGCTGAATGTTGGGCACTTGTGGTAAAGCGCCACCTTACAGCTCCTGCAGTGGCAAGAAAGTGGAAGATTCTGCCTCTTACAATGATAAGATACCTTAGGAACTTTGGGATATCCAGACTCCTCCAGGCTGTGTGGAGCTCCACTGTCTCTCAAACACACACCGACTGTCCTGCCTGCACCCCTTGTTCACGCTGCTCCCTTCAGCATTCGGGAGGCTGGGACCGGAGGATCCAGGTTCGCAGCCAGCCTCAGCTACCTGACTACTACAATGCTATCCTTACTTAATATTAGCTTTCATTCACTAAGGGGCTTCTACCTGTTAGGTGGCTTACCTATACTGTCTGATTCCACCATCCCAATAGTTCTGTGGTATAGGCAGCCTTACCTCTCCTTGCAGGCAGATCAGGAAGGAAAGGCTGCCTGCCAGGCCAGTGGTAAGGTTGGTTGGAGTCAGTATTTGTGATACTGGGGATTGAATCCAGGGGAAATATATCTCTGAGCTACACCCCAAGCCCTATTTTTTATTTTGAAACAGGGTCTCACTAGGTTGCTAAAGGTCTAGCTAAATTGCTGGGGCTGACCTCAAACCTGCAATCCTCCTATTTCAGACTCCTAAGTACTGGGATTACAGGCTTGTGCCACCATGCCTGGCCACAGTGTCAGTTCTGAATCAAAGTCATCCTGCTCCAAAATCTTCACCACATGTACTGACATGTCATATGACAAACAGAAAGCCCCTTGAGGCTCTACATTTGAAGGATTCCAGAGGATACTAAGGAAAGAAGCACGGGGAGAAGGAGGGATAGAAAGAGAAAGAGAAAGTGTGGAAGACATGAACAGAGGCATGGAGAGGTGAGAGGAGCAGGGTGCAGAGCACACAGAGGCCTCCCTGTTTCTCAGCCCACCACTCAAACCGCCTGTGATTACTTTTTCTTAATTATTCCTTCCTTTAGCTCCCCTTCGGTGGAGTCCTAAAATGTTGGTCTTAAGAGGCACTCCTAAATCATCACCGAGCCTCCTTTTACTGATGATATAATTGGAGATCAGAGAAAGCAATAGGCTAGTCCAAGGGCAAACAGCAATTTGATTCCATAGTCGGCACCAGCATCTAGGCTCCCTGATTCCTAAGTCATTGCTGCGAGTGGCCCTGACAACATGGTAACCTGGTCTTAGGAGGGCGTTGTCATGGTGATTTGCACAATGCATCTTCATCTCCTCATCTCTGCGCAGGCCCCAGCTGCAGAGCACATCTCCTGAAGATGGGAGGGGAATCGCCTCCATCCTTTACTCACCTGAGGACTTTCAACCCCGCAATATGGCATTAGGAGGGGGAAAAAAAAAAAAAGAAAGCAAAGACATTTTTTTTTTCCTTGGGATGCACTCTGGGTTCTTCTTCTGCATCACTTTTCATACTCCTCTGAGTCCCAGCCAGAGCAGCGGGGACTTGGCTGCAGAGCCCAGAGTTCCAAATTACCATTGGATCGGATGCCCCAGTTCATCTGGCACCCTGTGTTTGGCGAGGGCAGAAACCACAGCATGATGGGTCATCGCTGAGTATCTCCAGTCCAATGGCAGTGGAGCAGTCCATCTCCCCAGCAAGAGAGCCCCGTGCCTGGCAAGGGAGAGGCAGAGAGGAGTGCTGCGATTCTCCAACTCCGAGTAAATGCATCTGAGGACCTGTTTAGCTTCAGGCAAGCAGGAAGAGATTAAATAAGTTAATGGATGTGATTGCACTTTCTAAACTGTGAAATGCTTGTGAAAGCACTTTCTCACTGTAAAGTGTTGTATTAATGTGAGCTGAGATGGGCATGTAAGGCATCCAGAGAGGATGTGGGTAGCAACAAGCTTGGCTCCAGGGTTTTCAGCTACTTTGTGATTTTATGTTTATAATTTTTTGCTATCAAGTGAATCTTCCCCCCGTTGAGGAATGTTCCCTGGCAGCAGGATGTGCTGCCCTACTTTGTGGCTTCAATCGGAAAGTACTACTGATGGCAAGGAAAATCTCTGACCACTCCTTTCCTTAATCAAAGGTACGATTCTCAACATGGCAGTCAAGCCCAAACTACCCTGAGGTTCCATCTAACTCCAGTTAGAATGGCAATCATTAAGAATACAAACAATAAGCCAGGTGTGGTGGCGCACGCTTGTAATCCCAGTACTTGGGAGGCTGAGACCAGAGGATCTGGGTTCTCAGCCAGCCTCAACTACATAGTGAGGCCCTCTGCAACTTAGTGAGACCCTGTTTCAAAATAAAGAATAAAAAATAGGGATGGGGGTATAGCTCAGAGGTGAATGCCCCTACGTTCAATCCTCAGTACCGCAAAAAAAAAAAAAAAAAAAAAAAAAATCAATATAAATGCTGGAGCGAATATAGGGAAATAGAAACTCATATACACTGTTGGTGGGGTTGTAAATTAGTACAATCACCATGAAGATCAGTGTGGAGGGTCCTCAAAAGACTAGGAATGGAACCACCATATGACTTGGTTATACTACTCTTTAGTATCTTTCTAAAAGAATTAAAAGTCAGAATACTATAGCGACACATGCATATACATGTTTATAGCAACACAATTCACAATAGCAAAATAATGGAACCAACTTTGGTGACTGTTGAGAGATGAATAGATAACAAAAATGTTGTATAGACACACAATGGAATTTTACTTAGCCATAAGGAATGAAATTATGCCATTTTCGGGAAAATTGGTGGAACTAGAGAATATTATTCTAAGTGGGATCAGCCAGTCTTAGAAAGTCAAGGGTGATATGTTTTCTCTCATATGTGGAAGCCAGAGAGAAAATAGGAAACGAAAGAGACTTCAGTCAAATGAGAGAGACCAGTAGATTCGTGGAAGTGGATTGGGGAGGGAGGGAATATTTCAAAAAAGTTTATGTCCATATGATTCTATATGAAATTAGCTAAATGTAGTAAATCCTAAAGAAGATAGAATGATTCCTGAAAATTTCATACAAGGTATAAACAGGTATATAAAGAGTTTTGTATTTTTAACCAGTAATTACTACTAGTGATTATATGACTGCATACATTTATCAAAACTCACAAATTACACACTTTAAAGTGGTAAATTTTGTATGTAAACTGTTCTTCAAGAAAACTTCTTTTAAAAAAAAAGGTATAAATACCCAGGAAATCATTATTATCCATTAAGTTTAACCTAATGAATTCCCAGATATTTCAGGAGGAGGAAAAATATCATTTTCTTACCCATCACTAGGTTGGTGGCTGAGGCCTCTATAGTGAAAGACATGTTAAGACAGAGAACCATGGCCGCTTATTTGCTATGAACTTTTTGCAACATGGGAGCCTTCAAAACAAAAATGATCTGGGCATAGTGGTGCATGCTTGTAATCCTAGTACTTGGGAGACTGAGACGGGAGGATCACAGGTTCATGGCCAGCCTCAGCTACTTAGTGAGGCTCTCTGCAACTTAGTGAGACCATTTCAAAATAAAGAATAAAAAATAGGACTGGGGGTGAAGCTGGGAGATAGAATGTCCCTGGGTTCAATCTCCAGTACCGCAAAAAAAAAAAAAAAAAAAAATGACCTCAAGAAATGGGTAAGCTTGGGTATTTTGTTTGGGTATTTTTATGCCATCTGACGAAGAGTGGGTAGTTGTGGAGAGATGTTACTAGACTAAGAAGGAATTATCAAACAGAAGTAAACTGGGGACTTAGCCAGTTCTGTTCAGATTCTTCTCTGTGGCCCTGTGTCTTCAGAGATAAGGATGCTCCTTTCCTCTGGGCACAGAGAGGGTGCCTCTTACATGCGGGTCTCCAGACCTGCTTCAGGGAGAACTAGAGGGAGCTGAGAAAGACCTTCCTGTTTCTGCCATTTCCTCATATGCTGAGGGGCCATATTTGGAGGGAGCGTGTCCTGAGTCCCATTGATACAATATGTTTCTATGCTATTTTAAATTAAATTTCCAAAATACACATCTCAGCCCGAAATAGAGGTCTGAACCTTCAGCCAAGCTTCACATGAAAAAAAAAAAAAAAAAACCCACACAAAAAAACCTCGCTCTAAGAGTCGTCTCATATTTTAGGGCTTTGAAACTCACACTGAAAAGCTGTTCTGTTCTATAATGGCTTCCTGCTAACTAAAGAAAAGTTCTTGCCTTAACTTTCCAACCCATTTAATCAGCTGGAAAAGTCTGCCTGACTCTCCTCAGCCCCCATCCTCACTGGATAGATGCTCCAAGAGGAAGAGGAAGTCATTTTTCAACAGGGCTGCAGGGAAAGTACTGAGGAGCTAGGAATGGTAGGCGGTTTAGGGCAGAGGATCTAGGAACAGAAAGAGTTAAAAGAAATCATCCATGAAAGCAACAGAAACAAGGAAGGTTAATAAGATAACAGGGGTAACAACAGACCAGGCAAGGAAACTTGAGTCCCTTCTGCAGGCCACACTCTGAGCATAACCAAAGTAAACAAGTCCTAAAAGTGGCCAAAGAAGGAAAGATGGGGAAACGCAGACAAGCGACCCAGGAGATCAGAAGAGCCCACCAACCTTTAAGATAAAGATTCAAATTAAGGATTGAAGCAGGGCCAAAAACACTGAGTTCCCACAACCCAAATCCAACTAATCACAAAAGAGATGGGGAACCCCAAGAAGGGGTAAAAGCTCTCCTCCCAAGAACTTCAATAGTTACTCTTTCAGCGACCCCTCCCCTGTGTGTTGGGGGAGGAGCTTTTTTGTCTTCTATCATTTCTTGGCTTAAAATAAATCTTTATGCCCCTATGTAATTTCTTAAATTTTGCAGCCCAAGAACCCAATAAGAGGAGAAACCTGCATCATTTTGGCAGGAAAGGGAGATTTGGGTTCCATTTCATCCCCTTCACCAGATGTGTTCCAGTTGATGTTCCCAGCGATGTGTAACTCTAATGCCAAGCAAGATAAACTTTTCTTTTGGAACAATCAAGCATTGACAAGGGCCAGCATTTTCAGAGTTTCTTATTGTTCTGTGGGAACACTTCCTTCCATCTCTTGATAGTTCCATCTTGAGGAAGGTCCATGATGAACGTAAGTCCCCATATCTCTTTTTCCTTCTATATGAAGGGAATTTCATTAGTGGCTTCTCCATGACCCTTTTACTCAATGTCTCCGGGAACTGGAAGAACTTATGTGACAGGCATCATGGAAAGATAAACTAGGAAGGCTCAGATGAGTTTCTTCTGTCTTCATCTCCAGAGTGAGCCTGCCCACTGGCACAAGAGTCCTCTGCTGCTCCATGTCCCAAGGCTAATTTGAGCACCCCTCAGCGGGCCCCAGTATTCTGTCCTCCAGTTGCTGGGACTGGGTGGTTAAATCAGTCCAATTCTAGAGTTTATTTTTAGTAAGTCCACTTACCCAAGGATATAAGCTAATTCCTCCAAACTAATCTCTGTGATATTTGGATTTTCCTTTTACCTCTTATACAGAGAAGGAGACTGTCTGAGAGGAGTATTTAACTACTCTCAGATACCCCAGTGTTTGTAAGACAAGGAAACACACATGCCTTGTATTCTCCATCCCACCACTTAGCCAGAGCATGACTACAAAGTGACCCGCCACTTGATCTTTCTGAGCCACATCTATAAAGCTTAGAGAGTAACGACGCCAGCATCATTGGGCAGGTGTGGGTATCAAATGAGATAAACGGTGGGAAAGACTTTGTCAACTGTGACCGCCTCTGTAAAAATGAGCCACACCTAAAGAATGGTGAGAAGGTCTTTATCAAGCATAAACTGTGCACACGCACATGCAGAGAGCCAGGCTACTCATGTGATATCTGCTTGCTTAGTGCCTCCGGGGTCCTTGTCCACTGAGCAAGCCTCTGTGGCAGGTGAAGTCGGCATTTTGTTGGGTGTCGTGTGTCTGCAGGGAAGTGGCTGAGAGCACAGGCTCTTGTGCCAAACAGAACTGGTTTGACTCCCAGCTCCATCACTCACCAGCTGGGCCTCTCTGGGTGAATTCCCTCATCTCTCTTAGTCTTGGGTTCTTTGTCTACAAAATAAGGATAATAATCCATGAAGGTATGTGGGCCACGGTGGCACATGCCTGTAATCCCAGTACTTGGAAGGCTGAGACAGGAGGATCACAGGTTTGAGGCCAGCCTCAGTAACTTTGTGAGACCCTCAGCAACTTAGTGAGACCCTATTTCAAAATAAAAAGGACTGGGGTGTAGCTTAGAGGTAGAATGCCTCCAAGTTCAATGCTCAGTACCAAAATACATACATACATATGTACATATCTGCATACATGCATACATACATAATACATGAGGGTGATAATAGAACCTGCCTTGTAGGGTTATCCTGAGGACTGAATAAACCCAATACAAGTTCAACACATGACAGGCATTCATTAAATGTCAACGGGCATGACGATGCCTACCCACCACTTCCACCATGGCACCCATCATATTCACAATCCCCAAGCTGGCTAGGAGTCCCACCAAAATTCCCTGTCCGAAACCAGCCTCCTTCCCAGCTCTTGCAGTCCATTCATCTGAGCACCCCACACACTCTCTATTCCCCAGTCACCCACCTACCCGATGCCCAATTGTCCCCAGGCTCCCAGAGCTGAGCAGGTGCTGTGCTCAACTGTTCATTTATATATCCATCCTTCGAGAGCACACCGAGTGTCTCCTCCATGCCACACCCTGGGCTAGGAGCTGAGGCCACAGAGGCAAATCGGTCTCTTTCTTCTACCCTCAGAGCTTGCTTGTGCGTGGGTTAAGAGGCACAGACGGCCTCACCCCACAGCTGACTGTGAAGGGCCAACTCCAGGGACAAGAAGTGCTTTGGGATCATAGAACATGGTACCTTCCAAAGAGATCGTGTTTAACTAGGACTTCAAAGGCAGGAGGTGATGTGGGAGTACTTCCCCCTAAAAAAGAAAGGACAAGGAAAAAAACTAAGGTAAACGAAGGCAGGAGGTAGAAAACTACCAGGCTGTACAAGGAAAGGTTCTAGCAATCCAGAGCCTAGGGTGCTTGGGAGGAAACTCTAGGAAGAACTCAGAAATCAGAGATAAGGTTGGACAGGTGAGCCAAAGTTGGGCTCTGCAGAGCCCAGATTCCATTCTAAGGACCTCCGTGGGCTATGGGAATCCACTAGAGGAGTGTGAGCCAGGGCATGCACAAACGGGGGAATTCCTGAAGACGGTGACCACAGCAAGTAGGAAGGATGGTGGTGGCAGGCTGGAGTGATCCAGAGCCCTTCTGAGGACCAGTGGGTCATGTGGCTTCTGTCATTTGTTTCTCATTCATCCAGCAGATGGCTATTGAATTCCCCATGCCAGGCAGCAGCTGTATCTTTGAATGAGATGCCTCTCTGGACCTCTGTTTCTTCCTCCGTGAAAGGAGGGTGTCAATACTCAGGGATGGAGGCCATGCTGTCCAGAGCCAGTTTTTGCACATGGGATGCTCTGACTGCTTTCTGGAATATTCTGTAGCCTTCAGAATGCACTCTCGAGGACCCTGCTGTGCCTAGCCAATCCTTCCAGCCTTTCCCAAGCTTCCATCAGACTGTCGTCTCCGAAGGACAGGGACAGATATGCCATGTTATCTGGATATGCCTAGTAGGTGCTTGCTCAGAAACTGGATGCTGCGTGGATATCAGTTGGATGTCAGAATCCTCTGAAAGAATACATCCCCCAGGCACATGAGGAATCACGGGTGCAAAGGGGGGATTTTCATCAAGTGAGCCTTTGCTTCCCCAGATTCTGTGACCAGGGTCTTTAATGACCATCAGTTGACCTCTCAAGAACTCCAGGAAATGGGTACTTGTACCCTTATGTTTCCAAGGACCAAGCTAAGGGCCATAAAGACAAACCGAGGCATTTTCCTGAAGTAGCAAAGCAAGGACATAGCAGAACCAGGACCCAAGACAGATGGGGCCGCATCCCACGTTCTTTCCACTGCCCACTCTGGAATCACACTGGTACCCACCCTTGTCCAGCACCTCTCGGCCGCTAAAGGCCTGGGGTGGCCTCTGTCTTTCTCAGGGTCCTTGGCATGATGGCTCTCCCTACCTCAAGGAAGGCAGGGCTGGCACAGTGGTGTGCGCCAAATAAGAAACACCACTTTAAAGTATCTCATCCATCACCCACTCCCAACAGAAAAAGCAAATTATTAAACATGCCCTGTGTGCCCTTCCAAACCCTGGTGGGAAACAACAATTAAAACTTTTCATTGCAGGAGCTGCCCAGGGGACAAATGAAAGGAAATTGAATGTGGAAACAGAGAGAGAGAGAGAGGGAGGGGAGAGGAGAGATTGATTGATTGATTGATTTCCATGGGGGATCTGAGCATCTTCAGGACTGTTCGGAGAAATGGTCATTTTGCAGCAGGCTTAGCTAGCAGTCTTCAGATGGAAATGCTCAAGAGAGAGCCTGAAAGATTGCTGCAGTGGCCAGTGAAAAGTGGGTTTTCTCATTATGAAGAGAAGTGTGCATGTTATACATATAAATGTTTCTATGGATGCGTGTATAGACAGAGACATTTGCTTATAAAAAGGCCTTCTAACTTGAAAAAGAAAAGACGTCCATTTAGCCGTGCGTGGTGGTACATGTTTGTAATCCCAGTACCTGGGAGGCTGAGACAGCAGGATCTCAGGTTCATGGCCAGCCTCAGCTACTTAGTGAGGACCTTCGCAAGTTAGCAAGACCCTGTTTCAAAATAAAGAATTAAAAAATAGGGCTGGGGGTGTAGCTCAGAGGTAGAATGCCCCTGGTTCAATCCCTGGTACCGATAAAAAAAAAATCTTAAAGAAAAAAACAGCATGAAGAGAAGAGAAATATCCTTTGGTCCTATCTTCTTCCCTTTTTCCTTTGCTCAAGAAACAGATCCTCTCAGAACCGGACTCATGGGTAACATCTGACTCATTCCATTTCTCTTTTCACACAGTCAAGGGGAAAGGGGGTCTTTATTTAGCATCTGTTATGTGCCAGGCAAGTGCTCACTGCTTGCCTTTGTTGCCTTAATTCTCATAGTAATGCTGGGAGATTGTTATCATGATCCTTATTTTAGGGATGAGGAAACAAAAGCTCTGAGTGGCAGAAACTGACCCAAGTCGCATAGCTTCCAAGCAGTGTGGCCTAGATCCCCACTTGCCTCTAATAGACTCCAGGGTTTTCTCATGTTCAGGTACTTTAGGGAGAGCACCGAGGGAAAAGATGAAGACTTAATTTTTTTTTTCAGTACTGGGGATTGAACCCAGGGGCGTTCCACCTCCGAGCTTCACCCCCAACCCTATTTTTATTCCTTATTTTGAAACAGTGTCTCACTAAGTTGCAGAGGGCCTCACTAAGTAGCTGAGGCTGGCAGCAAACCTGCAATCCTACTGTCTCAGCCTCCCAAGTACTGGGATGACAAGCACACGCCACCATGCCTGGCTGAAGACTTACTTCTTAATCTCAATTGTTCACCGTGCCACAGATGTCATGGAGGCACAGCCTGACCAGAGCCCCCAAATGCCACGACTGTGCGAAGTTTAATTCAAGTCCTTTGAGAATTCACAGAGGAGCACATTGCCCCCAACGGAAGAGGCAAAGGGAGATTAGATGGATGGACTGGGTGACATGTGAGCTGGTCCTGGAGATGGAATGGGATTTTAAAGGGCCTCTTGGGGGAGGTGGAGGGAATTCTAGGCAGAAGTAACAGCCTGAGGGAAGAAAAAAACAGTAAAACACTCAAGAGTCATGAACAGGAGATAGATTTGTTTGGCTGGGACATGGCGAACTGTGAATGGAAGACACAGAGCATGAAGCTAGGAATGAAGTTAAGCAAGAGAGAACGGCCTTGAGTACTTGCTAAGGATTCAGACATATGTCACTTAGTGGAGAAATGACATTCTTCGATGGTTAAGGACATCTCTAGAAGAGCACATTCATGGCTGGAATAAGGGGGGGGGCAGCTTTTCATGGTAAGAAAAGCAGGTTGGCTGTAGTCATTGTCACCAAAGGCTGTGAGGCAGTAGTGACGAGCTACGAGGAGGAGACTCCGGGAACATGAGACGTGTCAGAGATGGAAATGGTAAAACTCCAACTGCAGAGGTGTCTGACCCAGGTCACTGAGTGGGGGACAGGGCCATCAGCAGCCGGCTTGGGGTGGGGGTGGCACAATGGAATGAGTTTTGTCTGTTGAGTTTGAGGCGACTGTCAGGGATCCATGGGATGTTTGGAAGGTAGGTAGGTGGTTGGCTACACATGTCAGTGTCCAGGAGGCTGCCCATCACCTTCCCACACATCACTGCAGACCTGGAGGCGGCCTTGGGGAGCAGCAGGCCTGGCCTATCATCCCAACAGTCTGCCCAGCAACACACCTCGGCCTCCAGTTCATTGACCACCCAACGCCCATCCCAAGGGCTTCTTCCTCTGTTTCCCCACTCCGAGGGCCTTCCTCTTTCAGAAGACATAACTCCCAGCATTTTCCACTTGGATTCAATCTTCCTATCTTCTCAAGCCTGCACCCCAGGGAGGCTCCACCAGCACTCCTCCCTGGTCAACCTCTCTACTTTCTATCAGTTGTTGGGATTCCTGATGCCAATTTTTCATCCCTACCCAGCTGTTACTCCCTGATGGATCTTCTAAGCCATCCGTGCACCAGTATCCTTGATTTCCTTGCACTTCTGCCCTGGTATTGCACCAGACCACAAAACTTCTTTGTTCTATCAGTGTGGAATCCTACCTTCTTCTCTGATTCAATGCTAGATCTCTCAGCAGGAGAGAATCATGGAGCTGTGGTTGATATAACCTACCAAAAACCCATGATCTTTCCTCCACTGGAAAACTATCATCAAAACCCTCTGCTTTTCCTTCCCCAGCTCTCTTTTTAGTTCTATCTTTGCTCTTCTTGCTCCATAAATTGTTCCCTCTTTCAACTGCATCTGTCTTCCTCTTCCCAGTTGGCTCTTTGCTCAGATCTATCTCATTGCAGCTCCCAGACACTCTCACCTGTTTCTCTCTTCCCAACGTGTCAAAGGAGTTTTTCAAGGCCATTTGCTGACTTCCACTCACTTCTCTATTCATTAAAACTGGTCTTTATCCCCACTACATTTGTGGGGATAAAGACCTGTGCTTGCAGGGAGGCGATAGGGACCCTGTGATGTTGCTATAGTTTGGATCTTCAGTGTTTCCCAAAGGCCCACGTGTGAAGGCTTGGCCTCCAGGGTCAGGTTATTAGGAGGAGGTGGAGCTTTAGGAGGTGAGGCCTGGTAGAAGTCTTCAGGTCACTGGGAGCATGACCTTAAAAAGGAGGGTGAGACCCCAGCCCTTTCAGCTTTCTCTCTTTTATGCTCCCTGGCCATGAAATGAACAATTTTTCTCCACCACACACTCCCCACCATGATGTGTGGCCTCACCACAGGCCTCCAAATAAAGGGCCCAACCTTTTTTCTTTATAAATTGATTATCTCTGGTATTTTTTTATAGTAACAGAAAGCTGACCAACACAGATATCCACCAATGACGAGGCCAGCCTGACTCATGCCTCTCCTGGCTTCACCTCCCACACTGAGGAAGAGCGGACACACACCTTTATATCATTATACCTCTCACCTTTTTGCTGCTGCATGTGCCAGGCCCTTCGTTTGGACTGTTCGATTCATCTTCACTTAATTAATTCCTAATAATTCTTCACATCACCGCATAACTGGCACTGCCTCCAGGAAGCCTATAAATCATAAACTACACACAGTGGAGGAGGCAAGCCCACAGGGCACACACACAGCCTAGCAGCTAAAAGACAATTGGAACAAAACTCACATACGATCAATCACGGAAGGGCCAAGGAAGAGTCCAGTGTGTCGCCAAGCCTTGCCTGGACTCCACCTAGGCTTGCTTACCTTCTCAAGGACAGAAACACATTCTCTTAGACGAGGTATGCCAACAAAGAGCCCCCAGAAGGCCCTTGGCGCCCAGGCTCAGTCTCTTTGTCCCCTTTTCCAATCCAGTTAAGTCATTCTTCCTATATCCAGGAGTAGTAAATTGACAGGGGCCAACTCTAGGGGAAAGCTCGTTCAAACATTTCCAAAAGCTCAGAAGTTCTTATTTTATCTTTAAGGAAGAAAACATGATCAAGGGAGAAAATTATTTCCCCTTTGCATGGAACATCGCTCAGGCTTCATTATATCAAGGAAATCAGCCATTTCAATTCAGCAAAAGGGTTAAATAGAAGCTGTGCCCTGGGGATCAACTGAATGCAGTTGCTGCCCTCTGGAATTCTCCTTAATGGCTCTGAGGTGAGACACAGCAGAGCCTAGAAACAGAGTAAAGAGGGAACCAGATGGCCTCCTTTTCTGGGGTTCAGAAAACGGGGTTTCAAAAGCTCATCTCAATGAACTTGATCTTCAGCAGTTATGGGAGTCCCTGGCGCTCCCCGTTCCTCCTTCCTCTGAAATCAGCCTGAAGGTGCTTGGACCCATGTGAAGCCTCTCTTGCTTCTTCTGTGCACGTGTCCTAGATCACACCATTGCATTCAGCTGTCCGCTCCCGGAGGATTGCTTCCTCCTACCAGCTGTTGGCTTCCTTCCACCCTATTTCTACTCACTCCTTCTCTTTCCCACCTTTCTCATTAGTCTGTCTCCCTAACCTTGCACTGTCCACAACTGAATACAAAACACAGTGAAGCTGCTTCTCCCATGAATGCATCAACCGCCTGTCCCCCAGCACAATAGTGCTGTCTATTCAGTGGCCCTAACCCATGTCCAGGTGTCCCATCACATTACGCTCAAGGCTGAGACCCAGCACGGTGCCCGAGAAGGGGAAGCCTGGATTTCCATACAACTCTGCCAGTAAACTGCTGCACTGTTTATGGCTAAGGCCGTTAATTTGTCTGGGCCTCAATTTCTCCACCTGTCAACTGGGGATAGTAATATGCAAGGTACAAAATTCGTGGCAATCAAATGAAAGGCCCTCACACACCAAAAAAGCCCATAAACATGCTGGTTTGCTGGAGAGCACTTGTTAGGTCCTCCTGCAGAGAGGGTTAACCATGGCAGTGAATGCAATGTTCACAGTCTGATTCCAGGTTGATGGAAGCTTCCCCCATCCCTCACCCTCCCGATCAGCAACATGGTCCATTCATTGTCCCTGTACCTCCAGGACCAGCTGAAGGATGCCAGTGGCCCTTCCGCCTCCTCTTGAGCTGGATCCCCACCCTCTACACCCTCTCTTTACTTTGTTTTGCTTACTGAGTTCTCTTAGCTTGTCCCACTAAAAATGACTAAACCAATAAATACTAATTACTCTGAAAAAAAGAAAGCACCTCCCTTGAAGCATGGAGTGCTCAAAAGTGACAGAGGTAACAGCCGCAGGGATGAGGCCAGGGAGAGGGCTTATCTTCTCTTCGGAATTCGTGAACTCTTTCCAGATTTTAATTACATTTCTCACAAACAAAAACAAGACCTATTCCCCTGTGAGAGATTCATCCCCGGTTTATGGAGAACAGAGCCAGCTGTGTTGAATAGCAGGAAAACTAAACATGCCGGAACAATTTCAGCTCACATGTACAGGGCACGAGCAGCTGCCAGACACCATGGGGCCAACAGCCATCCCACTGAATTCGGAAGAACAAGAGACGCCAGGGTACCCCCAGTGCATCCTGCTTAGGGGAGGAAGAGAGACAAACACTCATTCCATGAAATCTGTGCTTCCCTCCCCAGAACTCGCTGTTGCAAAGGGCTACTGAGATCTAATGCTCACAGATCCCTACCTAACTTTGCATTTTAGACAACAGCTTGCAAAAGTGAAAAGAACACAGAGTTTTTGGATTCAGCGGGTCCTTGACATGAACAACCTGAGATTCAAGTCCTTGGGAAAGTTATTCAACCAGGGTCTCAGTTTCCTCATCCACAAAATGGGGCCACTGCTTTCCCCTCTGTCAACCTTCCCAGGCGGTTGTGGAACTGAAACCTACAAGGAGACACAGACCTAAAGGGTGATAGGTCAGGAATCCCTCAGAAACCTTTACTTTTTAAAGAGTGACACTGAGCAATGCTCTCTTCCCTCTGAGTGAGGGGGAAGGCCAGCACTGACCCTCCAGCAGTGGTGGAGACTGGGGAGCAATGACAGCTTTTCTGCCTGGTGGCACTAGTGAGTTTTCTCTATAACTACATTCTCTCTACTGCCCAGGGCCCCCTGGGAGAAGCCTCATCCTGAGATTCCATCAGGACTCACTCTGATATGGATGCCATCCAGTGGGGCACAGTGCAATCTTGCTGGATTTTTGAGCAGCCTCAATGGCTCACCTCATCCCTCCAGCCTGACCTGATGCCCAGGGATGCAATGAGGGGTGGTGACAGCTCACAATTCAAAGTGATGTTGTCCTTAAACATAACTGAGGGGCATGCAGACACCTGTCGGAAATAACAGTGCCTGGTGATCCAGGCTGCTCCAGACAGGGTGTGGGAGAGAACTAGGAACTGGGGCCTTCACTTCCACACTCTTCGTTGGGGACTTTCTAGATCAGTAGTTCTCAGCTCACAGTGGTTTTGTTCCCCCAGGGCATTTGGCAATGTCTGTAGAGATCTGAGATGGTCATAAGAGGGGGTGCTCCTGGCATCTAGTGGGTGGAGGCCAGAGATGAAACTGGGCACCCCAAAATGCACAGGACAGCCCTCGACAGAATAAGATCTGGCCCAAGGTGTCAGCACTGCTGAAGAACCTGGCCTAGATAATGTCTCAAGGCTTCCTTCAACATTTGGCAGCTGCTGACGCCCCACCAGCCTTGAGGGTTCCTGACCACGATTACCATCATGAACCCAATAATAAGATCCTCGTCAAGGAAAAGGTCTTCCCTTTTGAACAGAACAGTGATGCTTGCCATCCTATTTTAGAGCTGAGTTTATAAGACTCGTGATGAAACAACATAGAGGCTAGTTTAACTCACCTCTCTGTCACCCCCGAAAGGACAAGCCTGAGTCCTGCTTTGATTATCAGGACAGGTAGGTTTCCAAAGGATGAAGGCCCTCCACTTTCAAAGCATTTTCCTTTTCCAAATGAGAATTCTTCCTGTATGCAACTAAGCATCATATCTGCAAATCATGATGCTGGCTCAAACTTACATTAAATTTGAGTAAGACCCAACTCGAGCCATCATTTATGCACTCATCAATCCATCAACAGAAACATGCTGAGCACCTCTTATGCCCAAGACCCGATACTCCAGCATGGAATCCCAAATGAGTTCCAGGAACACACACCTGATATGGGGAGACACCTGCAGACACAGGCACAGAGGCAGGGGCTGGGTGTGGTGTGGAGGCCAGTGGCTGAGACTGAGCAGCTGTCCTCCAAACCAGCTCCTTTTCCTCCTGCACACACAGCTACGTGCTATTTCCCAGCCCCCTCAGAAACCCAAGTATCTGCATCGTAGAGGTTGGACCAGGAGCCTGAAGTAATGAGAATGGCTCAGGGGCTAGCTAATGACAGCTTCCATCGTTGGCCCACATCCTTTCCCTGCTGCTACCCAGACACAAAGGATCCAGCAAAGGGTTCTGATACCCAATGGGGTTGCACAGTCACAGCATAGAAGAGACACGGGCGCTTGGATGGCCTTGGTGAAGACCATGCACAACAAGAATAGCCACTGTATTGGTCAGGGTTCCCCAGAGACACAGAATCAATGGGGTGGGTGGATGATGGATGGGTTAATTATAGAGGCTGAGAAGTCCCATAATCTGCTGTCTACAAACTGGGGACCTAGGAGACCTGAAGGTATAATTCAGTCCCAGTTAGAAGGCTTAAGAATCAGGCGAATCAATAATCCAAGTTGTGGTCCAAGTGCAAAGGCCCAGAGGCCCACAACTGGGGAGGGGAAGAAAATGATGGTGTATGCTCTGGTCTGGGACTGCAGGCTTACCCAACCAGGAGCGATAATGTCTGAGGGTAGGAGAAGGTGGACATCCCAGCTCAGACAGAGAAAGAAAATGTGCGGTTCCTCTGCCTTTGAGTTCATTCTGGGCCCTCAACTGATCGATAGATTGGATGATGCCACTGCCATCGTGGAGGTGATTTCGCTCAGTCTATTGATTCAAATGCTAACCTCTCTGCAAACACCCTCACAAGCACACCCAGAAATAATGCGTCACCGGCCACCTGGAAATCCCTCAGCCCACATAAGCTGACATATACAATTAACCATCACAGCCACATTGGAGTAAAGAGGTCAATTTGCATGGTGTGAAACTGGCTTTCTTTGCTGTAACAGTGAGTGTTACCCATACTAAGTAATGCCAGATGTGTGTCCAGGCCAACATCCCAAGCAGAGCTGGTGCTGTGTCCCCATCATGCCTTGTAAGACCTTTATTACAGAGATGTGCTCATCTGTTTGTATGTCTGCAATGGTTGCTGCAGACTCTCTAGTGGTGGGGGAGGGGGCTTTGGAGGGGCAATCTAAGTGGGAGGGGAGCTAAGAGACTTGTCCTGACAAGTCCATCAAAAGTACTGTGGCACTCCCAACCTGGAAATGAATGAGTTTCTAAGGACGCTTTCTTGTATAAGGATGAGAAAATGCCTCCAGCTCCATTTCAGAGAAAAGATGTGGCGTTCTATCAGACTCCTGAATAATAACTGGGTTTGAAACTAGGCTCTGCCCTTTAATATTTATGATATTAAACACATTACTTAGTCATGCTCAGCCTGCTTCTTCACCTATAGAACGAGGATGATGAGAGCACCTACTTCACAGAGTTGGAATTAAATAAGATGATGTACGAAGAATGTTTATCTTGGGTCCTGGTACTTAAAGTTAGGCATCATGATTATTATTTCAAAATACCCAGCATTTAGCACAGTGCCTAAAAGCACGGCGTTTGTTGAGCAAATGAATAATTAATTAAAAATTATCCAAGTCAGAGAAACACAAGGAGAAAGATATTGCTTATCCAATGCTGACTCAGCTACCGTAATTAATTTCAGAGATATGTTTTGTTGGCATCTTTTCAGCAAGAATTCTCCTCTAGATTTAATTAGGAAGGCAAAGACAACATCCTATCAGGTACCTCTCCTTTTTAATGTTCTTTCTTAAAATTTTTTTAAAAGGCTGTGATGCTGTTTTGTCTATCGTGGCAAAACGTACTATCCTGGTCCTCACTGTAGCAGTGTACATCGCAGTGAAGAATTAGCCAGCTAGGCTATCTGCTGTTGGAAAGGGACCAGGGAACAGTTGTAAAACCTAAGGGCTCATGGGAAGTCTTTGTGGAAGACAACAGTAGACCTCAGAGACAACCAAAATAAGAAAGACCTTAGAAATCACCTCAAGTTATAGACGGGGTGAGACACCATCTATAGTAGAGCTTATACATTCTCAAGTAAGAGCCAGGAAGGAGGGTTCAAATTGTCCAAGGCCACTGGGTAAGAAGCAATAGGTATGACTGCAAAGGGTTAATTCTAAAGCACCTGGGTTCTTCCTAAGCACCCCCTTCTCCCTTCATCCCCAGGATCCAATATAAACAGAGTACTTCATTCTGGCTCCTCCAGAGCTGGGCCTCAGTCTGCACCACACACTAGAAGAAAACTGAACCAAGGAGTGGGGTAAGACTCACAGCAAATGCTGAATAAGACTCCTTTCCAGGAGGAATAATCTGGGGAGAGTAGTCTCCTGTGCCATCTCCAACTGTAATGGTGGTAAAATCAGTAATACCCTTTGGGGTCAAACTGGGATTACAGTACGTATCCTTTGGACTCAAACTGTCTGTGAAATAACCGAGGGGTAAGTGTGGGGGTGGAGGGGTCAGCACAACAAAAGGCCTGCTTGATGAGCTGCAACTGGACAACTTGTCCAGTTCAATCCCATTCCAAAGCAAGGTCCAGTCTGATGCCCATCCATCTACAGGAGCCATTCCTGCTGGAGGCAAAAGGCATGGATCCCCGGAATCTCTGTTCTCTTGTCCCTTTGTGAGACTTTATGCAAGTCGCTTACACTCTGCAAGGTTCTGTTTCCTCCTCTGCAAAGAAGGACATCAATAGTACCTATTTATGAGGCTGTTGAGAAGATCAAATGATGCCTGACGTGCGTGCGGGGGCACGCACATGCACACACACGCGCGCGCACACACACACACACACACACACTAGTGATCAACTCCTTGACCGGCTCTGTTGGGTGTGGCACTGACCTCAGCCCTTTGGGGAACACAAGGTGAAAGGTGCTCTGCCTCAGATCTCAGGGAGCTCCCACCAAGTTAAGGGACTAAAGACCCCAATGTTGGATGAGTGATGCTGGGCCGGGGCAGGTGCACGTGGTGCATTTTGGTCAAAGGAGGGTGGTGAGCGTGGGGGAGAGAGCCGGGAGGAGGACCTCATCATAGTGGGTTCTATGGACAGCTGGCCTGGGCCGAGGGAGCTCAAGGACAGGGCTGGGTGGTGGTTAGTGTGGGAGCCACCGAAAGTGAGCTGAGATTGCAGACAGAGAAGAGGGGGTGTGACATATAATAGTGGTTCCAAACAGACACGTGGTGGTGCATGCCTGTAATCCTAGTACTTGGAAGGCTAAGACAGGAGGATCTCAAGTTTGAGGCCAGTCTCAGCCGCTAACGGAGACCCTCAGCAACTTCGAGACCTTGTTTCAAAATAAAAAATGAAAAGGGGTGGGAGTGTGGCTCAGAAGTAGGATGCCCCTGGATTCAATTCCAAGTATAAAAAAAGGGGGGGGGGATATTCCAGAGCTTGTATAGAGGCAGGGCTTGGGAGGGAAAGGGCTCTAAGCAGGGAGTGTGAGTCTCTGCCCCACAACAGCCCTTCCTGCCTACATTTGCCGAGCTTCTGGTCGACCTCACCACAGCCTCTGGACAAGGTTCCATGACCCGCTCTGGTTTCAGTCAGTCATAGTAGGGTCACTCAGTTACCTCCTCAGCACTTGGCCTCAGGTGACTGTCTCACCCTCCTGACCATGCTTCTAATCATCTCCTAGTCACAGATGAGAAGAGGGAGCAAGGAGAGGTCGGGTGATTTGTCCAAGGTCACTCAGCTGGTCCAGAACTCAGACCCACGCAGCCTTAGCCAGTAAGCTGATGAGAGAACTGTGAATCAGAGCTGGGAGGTAAGTCTTCCAGGGTCCAGTGACTAAGTGGAAGGAAAAAAGGCTCAAACCCAGTCCTGGTTTGAGCCCCTCCACAGCCTTGCCTGCCAAGTTCTCTTCATAATGCCCTGGGCTCCTCTATTTTATGCCCAGGCCTGGTCCACCTGCTTTGGGGAGGATGAGAATCCAGACTCTTCATTCATCAGGAAACTCTCCCTTTTTTGATGCAAATGTCTTCTAGTATCTTGAGCAGTGTGGCTGCTGTCACAGTCTCACTAGGAGGGAGGCTAAGGAGATGTGACCTAAAGGAAGACAAACACACATTCCTCCACATCCTGAATCAGGGTGGACATGACCATGGGCATTGTTACAAGTGGCATTGCTTTCAGCTTTGAAGAATACTTTCTTTCCTTCCCTTGCTTTTCCTTCCCTCCCTTCTCTCCCTCCCTCCCAAACGTTTTCTTTTTTTAAACCTGCAGCCTAAATCTTTCAGAGGGAGGAAATCACTGCAGGTAAAGTAGAGTGGCACCTGGCTCACTGTAGGAGGCCCCAGAATGGCAAAGGGCCCAGGACCTGCTGGTCTTCCCTCCTCCAGAGCATGCCACCCACTAACAGGGCAGAGGCGGGGACACGCTCAACACTAGCTGCCCAGAGTGCTGCAGTAGCCTGGCTCCCGACCCTCTGGGTGGCCTGGGAAAGATGCTGTACCTTTCTGTGCTTGTTTTCTCGTCAGTAAAATCAAGATGGCAATGATCACTCCTATATCAGTATGGGTTGAACCATGTTTATAAATGCCTCTGCACAAATAGTACCAACTCCATACAAAGGGGGAGGATAACCAGCCTACAGCTGACCTGGCCAAGGTGCCACTTACTAGCTAATGACGTAGGACAACGCGTCACCATTTCCTCCTCTGTGAAATGAGGAGAATGGTATTTCCTCGTAGGATTTTTTGTGAGACTTAGACGAGTGAATTCACAGTAAAGCCTGGCACAAAATAAGTGAATGCTCCCAGTGACCTGCAGGACCGGCACACTCACCATCTCCTGTTGTGGGATTTGTTGATTTGGGCTCCTCTAGGGGAAGGATCTTGTCTTTTCTACTTCTGTTCACCTTTCAAATGCATGTGAGGCACCTAAGATGCAGTACCATGCTCTCCCCCCGCCTCACCTCACCTCACCTCATCCAGCTGCTGTTTTGATGGCCATTCCTCCTTCATAAACCATTGACTGGCTTTACAAAGGTGCTATTTAGCAGGGTCAGGCCAGTTTCCTGGGCTATATTCCAGGGTTTTTCTCATGGTATCACACTCCTGGGCACCCAGACCTGTACAAAGATGTGGGATGTTAACACCAATGGGCAACTCTTCACCAGGGGGAATAGGAGCTGATGCCACCCACTTTCTTCACCAGGGGGACAATCCTGAGGTGCATTTCATAAGTAACTCAGAGGTCCATGAGGTCAAGCAACCAGTCACTCATAATGGTAGCCAGCTTAATACTGCCTTCTTATCCTCCTTCCCATTTTATTTCCCCAGGTCCTCATTCCTGACTTCTGGGCACTGCATCTAAAAGTAAAAACAAAACACTCCACCACAAGCCTTTCTCTAAGGTTCTGTTGCTGGTGGGTCCAGGCAGAGCAAACCTGCTCCACTTCCTACACTCTCCATTACAGTGAACTTGACCCCCATCCACACTGTTTCCAAGAAGAATCCAGGGAAACATTCTTTACTCTTCCATCCCCTTCTTTACCCACCCCTTATTCACCTCATGAGATGATTGTCTTCCTACTGATTTTGCCTTACTTCCTATATATTTTGCCTTCTTGCTTCCTGTTGGTTCTTTTACTTCCGGTTGATTTTGCTTTACTTCCTGTCAACTCTTCTTTACTTCCTGTTTATTCTACCTCCATAAGAGCGTTTTCAACAGCTTATTTCTCAGCATCTCAGCGGTCTCTGTGTTTGTATAGGCCACCATCATTTTCATTCTTCCATCAGTGGACAGCAATCATCTCAATGTTCTGTTTCAAACCACAGGAGACCCGCTCTGGAGCTTACAACTCATCCTGAGGACAGTAACCTGCCCAGATGCATAGTGGAGATGATCTCACTGTGTTATCAGGGGTGATAAGGAGAAACCAGAGTCACAGAGATAAGCTAGTCTAAATAATTCAGCCTTACTTAGCCCAACTTTAGGCTAGTGTAAGACGACAAAGGCAAGAGATGGAAAAATCCCAAGAAACAGCAGATTTGGCAATAGAAGTTTTGAGTTCACCTTTCATCTCCTGTTCCTGGGATTCCTGCAACTCATGACACTGCACCTCCAGGATTCAGTGGGAGGGAGCAACCTCACAGAGTCTGACAAACCAAGCACTTTGAGCGCCGGGGGACTCATGAACCCACTGTGAGCTGGCTTGTCCTCAAATAAAAGTGCTGCTTCATCTGTAGACAGAGCATGGAGCAACCAAAGGGAATTAAATTAATAAGCTGCACAACGAGCACAGACCCACTCCAGTCCTCTCTGTGAGTCATCCAGGCACCAATGCCCTCAGCCTTTGTGCTGATTAACAGCAGTTCCAACCTGGGGACAGGAAGCCTGACCTCTGCTGTTTATATCTTTACATTGTCACCCACAGGCCCTTGGAGGGGAGGAGGTCCAGGAAAGGCTCAACTATGGTTAAACCTAAATTATAATACAATGCTTATTCAGGGAATAATAAAACCCATCTGGAGCTCTTTGGTTAAGAACTAACATTTTGATGCCAACTATCATATTTAGCTCTCGCAACTTTCTGAAGAGGCATCCTTTTATTCAGTTTACAAATGAAGAAACTGAGGCTCAGAAAAATCAAGTAACTCTACGAGAATCATCCACAGAGGTCTGCTCCTCTCCATCCCCATGATGCCTTGCTGACATTCCTTTCTAAGCTTCAACACTTAGACTCTGCATCTCAGAAAGACTTCTCTGGGTGAGAAAAATCTATTAGAATCATTGACCTCCTCCCTGCCCTTTTTTTTGGGGGGGGAGGGGGTACTGGGGATTGAATCCAGGGGCATACTACCTCTGAGCTATATCCCCAGCCCTTTAAAATTTTTTGTCTCAAAATACAGTCTTGCTAGGTTGCTGAGTCTCACTACACTGCTGAGGCTGTCCTTGAACCTGTGATCCTCCTGTCTCAAGCCTCCCAAGTACTAGAATTACAGGTGTGTCACCATGCCTGGCTCCATTGGCACATTTTTAAAGGTTGTGCTTTATCTAGAGCCAAAGGACCTCTTTCCTTTCATCCAAAGCCTGGCTGCTTTTGGGGATTGGTCAAGTGCTACTTTACCCAGGAAGATCCCTGAGATGATTCAAGAACGTACTGACCAAGCCTGCTTCCAGTCTCTATTGGCATCCAAGCCTGGGCCAATCCTTTGGTTCTTAACTGTCGGCATTCCATAGACCTTCTCTTGTTTTATTATTTAGTGCTTAATGGTCATTTAATTTTGACAGTAAAAACCTTTAAACTGAACTATAATAGACATAGAGCAAAGGGCAAGTATTATGAATATACAGCATGTCAGTGTTTCACAAATTGAATATTGTTGGCTTCCAAGAACAATACTGTCTTGAGTATTTGCATATACATTTTTATCTGGAAATTTATTTTCATTTCTCTTAATTACATTTTCCTAATCAGTGAACTTGAGTATCTTTTCAGGTGATTTTTAGCCAATTATATATCTTCTTTTGTGCAATATCTGTTCCAATCTTGAGCTCATTTTTAAAAACTGGATTATTGCTGGGTGTAACAATCCAGTGTAATCTTGGTAGGCTGAATCAAGAGGATTCCAAGTTTGAGGCCAGTGTCAACAACCTAGCAAGACCCTATCTCAAAATAAATAAATAAAAAGGTGTTGGAATGTAGCTCAGTGGTAGCATATTCCCCAGCATGTGGAGGCCCTGGGTTCAATCCCTAGTACACAAAAAGAAAAAACAAAACTGGACTGTTTGTATTCTAACTACTGAATTTGAAGAGTTCTTCATGTATTTTGTTTACAAGCCCCTGCCAGATATATATTTGCTCCTAGTCTGTGTCACGCCTTTTACTTTTCTTTAGAGAAGTTTTAAATTTTGATGATCTCCCAGGAATACAGAGATGAGGGAGACGCAGACCTGTTTCAAAGAACCCACAGAGCTGTGGGAGAAACAGCAGGCAAATCAATAGTCACAACAGAGAGGGATTGTATGAGGATGGGGTAAGCACAGTGTCATGGGAGCCCAGGAGGGACACCGCACCTATCCTGGGTGGAGCCTTCCTGCAGGACGTGAACCTTAGCCAGTTTTGAAGGACCAATAAAGGAGGGAAGAAGAAAGACCATCTGGGTGGAAACAGAGCATGTGTGGTCACACGGTCACATGGCCTGCACAATTCCTTTTCACTCTCTAAATAGATATCTCTATGATTGGAACAAAGAGTGTGGTATGGGGATTAGTGGGGGGAGACCAGAGGAGAGGAAGGCCAGAATACCATAGGCCTTGGCTGTTAAGCTAAAGAACTCATTTTCCCCCCAAAAGGCAATAAGAAGGCATACGTAATGTGAAAGGGAAAGGGACTTTTTATATCAAAAGCTAATCATAAATCTATATTAAATAAAATTCTGTGGGATTGATGTAGACACAAACAGAAAAATAGTACATTATAGATAGTCTAGAAATGTATCCCTACACATAACTTGACATAGAGCAGAAATTCTATCATGGGGCCACTGATAAAGAATGTGTTATTTGATCAATATGATTAGAGAAATTCATGTGAAAAAAACTAAATTTTTACTTTCCATAACCCACAAAAATAGATTTCAATCATATTAAAACATAAAAAACTAATATTTGACTCAAATATAACAAAATATCTTTATGATATCAGTGTTAGGAAGAAATTCTTAAGCAAGTAACAGTAGGAGAGAGGGGTGGGATACATTTTCCATTTTCACCATTCTCGTTGGTAGGATTTCATTGTGAGTTAATTGGCATTTCCTGATGAACAATGGCATTCAGCATTTCTTCATGTTTTTATTACCTTTTGGGATATACTACTTTATGAAGTGTCTGTTCCAGTCTTCTGCCAATTCTTCTATTAATTTGTTGGAATTCTTTGTATATTCTGGGTGAGCACTTTGTCAGTTTTATGGGTTGTGGAATCTTCCTCCACTCTGTGGGGTTTTACTCTCTTTGAAGAAGAGAAGCTCTTAATTTCAGGAAATCTAATTTGCCAGTGTTATTAAAGGAGAATGCCGGGTGGCATTCGGTAATACTCTATTACTCCCACTTCCCACTCTGGGCAACCCAATGAGCTTGGCCCAGTTCCCAGTATGTTTTTTCTGGGTAGTAGTCTACTCATTCAAGTACTTTTTGAGTGCCTCCTGTGTGCCAGGCTCTCTCCTGGCTGCTCAGAATGCAAAGAAACAAGACAAAAAGTCTCTGTCCTTATCAAGCTTATATTCTGGTGAGGGGTTAGAAAAGCATTACATCTGAAATCTTCCATGTGGGTAATCAGCAGCACGCTGAGGGGGCTGAGCTGGGGTTAGATATGATGGATGTACACAATCAGAAGGATGCTAACCCTCTCCAGCAACACTCAAAGACCTGGGAAGAGATAAGGCTGGCAGTAGGGGGTTGTAAATTAGAATGAGGAAAACATAGCAACCCTTTGGCTTCATTTTCCAGAAATGTATTCCAGCCTCTGGAGGTTATTACTGCAGCTGGTTTGCTCAGTTTCAACTCTGGCAATGCCCAAATTAATCCAGTGGTCAGGCTTTGGGCCTGACAAATACAAATCAGGCAATGAAAAGGAGCTCAGTGAAGCCAGAGCTTTGAAAAGAATGGCTCTAGCTGGGTGTGGTGGCACATACCTGTAATCCCAGTACTTGGGAGGCTGAGACAGGAGGATTGCAGGTTCAGGGCCAACCTCAGCAGCTTAGTAAGACCCTCAACAACTTAGTGAGACCCTGTTTCAAGTAAAAAATAAAATAGGATTGAGGGTATAGCTTAGAGGTGTACACCTGGATTCAATCCTGAGGAAAGGAGGAGGAGGAGTTGTTGTTGGGCAGGCATTGGCATCTTTAGTTCCTCACCCAGATAACATCTTGTAAAATTAGACAACAGATCGGGAGGATGAAGATACAGAGGTCATCAGAATGTGGGAGGAATGAAAATGGAAATAAATGCCTTCTGAAAGAAACAGAACTAAAGACTACGGGAGTAGAGGGAGTATAGTCTTTGATATAAAGTGATGACAAGCCTGACTGGGGTGTTTTCAGACTCCTGTGAATATTTCCCAATCTTGCCATGGTGCACTTATTTGCCTGAGAGAGTCAGTAAAAGACACTTTGTTCATTTGTAGCCTACTCTCCTTATGAACTCAAAGACAAGTGAAGGTAGAAGCCCCTCCCCCACTGATTATTTTTAAGTTGTTATAAAGGAGAAGGAAAACTTTCATTATTAGGAAAATAGACCACATGATTGGTAGTTCTTAACTTGTAGAACACTGCACCTTTTCCCTAGAAAAGGGGGCTCATATTCACACATAAACAAAATTTTGCAATCAATATTCAATTCCCTTGAATGCAATTCAGTTTGCAGCAGGATCCCGAAGCCTCGCTTTGAACTTCAGGTTGCAATCTATGACTTGTAATGTATTGCCTTCATTTCCCAGTGATGCAAAGAAACAGTATTGCTATTTTTGTTCCACTTTGGCTATTAGTAAATCTTCCACGATTCCCTTTCTTATATGTCCTTAAAACCCACCTTTATAAATATGGTGTGATTTGGTTAATATTTCCCAGCTCCACTTCATAACTGAGTCATTTGCACACAGCTAGTTTTTATTCATCAATTCAGTGAACCACCTGGTGGTTCCACCTGCCCAAAGACATCTTGGCCTGGTGTCAGCTGCCTTCCAGGCTCTGTACTATGATCAGGTCCTGAATATCCCCTGCCTAGCACATCTGAGTGATGAATCCCTGCATCCTATCTCTACCCAAGTTCCCTTATAATTATTCCAATCACACGTTCTCTATTAAATGTAAAATAGTGTCCTCCTTTAGGAAGAGGTACTGTGATATCATCCTTGCCCAGAGAACCCTTGAAGAGCAGTCCCTGTTGTCCGGAACAGTTCTCAGAGCTCAATAACCCCTGAAAGCTCACTGTGCGTTTTCAGATAATTAAGGTCCACATGTAAGTTGCACAAGTCTACTCTTAGGGAAGCTTCTCAGGTAGTTGGAGCCCATCAGTTTGCACATTACACAGAGTCCTATGAAATTCAGGATTTTTGTTGTTGTTGTTGACAAAGATTAAAAGCAAAAATTGTTAAGTTCACTGAGGAAGTTGGCATACTTGGGGTGTTATGATTTGAACATAAATGTCTGCTGAAGAGTTCAAGCATTGATGTTCAGAGATGATATGGTTGAATCATGAGGGTTCTAACCTCATCAGTAGATAAATTCATTACAATAGACTCATTGGGTGGTAACCTAGGCGGGTGGGGTGTGACTGGATGGGGTGGGTCAACTGGGGGTATGGTCTTGGGGACAACAGGTATGTCCATGAACTCCCTTCATAAGCTCTTTCTGGTTCTGGCCTCTTTGTGTGACAGTATAATCTTTGCTCTCTGCTCTCTCTGCTTCCTGCCGCCATGACCTGAGCACTGCAGTCTTCACCTGGTCTAACATGAATTGAATCCTCTGAAATCTCCAGAACTGTGTGCAAATAAATCTTCCTCTGAATTGTGGTCAGCAGATATTTTGGGTCACAGAGATGAGAATGCTGAAGGAAACAAGGGGTAAAGGTAACACTACTGTGTGTGTGTGTGTGTGTGTGTGTGTGTGTGTGTGTGTATGTGTGTACATATAAGTCTTTAAAATCCAGTAGGGATTTTACACTCATAGCACATCTCCATATAGATTAGCCACATTTCAAGGGCCCAATAATGACATTTTAACAGTGGCTACATTTTGGATAGCACATCTTTAGAAAGTTTACCATAAAAATGACCTTTTAAAAAGTACTCTTAGAGGAATAACTCCATAAGAAGTAATTCCAGGAAGGAGAAATATACATAAAATTATTGTGGATTAAGAGGGATTAACTTTCATCCCTTCTGCCACCCCCCCTCCCCCAAAAAACCCACAACAAATATAGTCAGAAATCTGTAAACCAACATATCCCTGGGAGGGCTCAAGGGCTCATTAAAGAATCTGGAGCCACACAAGTAAACAACCCAGAAAATCCACAGAGAAAGGACCACTGGTGAAATCAACATACCTGAGATGGCAGACTCTGCTGGAAACAAAGAAGAAAGGTAGAGACCATTGGTATCAACCACATGCTGTGGTCTCCAGAGACCTGCTCCTCAGAGGAAATCAGCATTGTTTGCCACTGAGGTAACCAATAGTTATTACCATCAGGGAGCCTTAGAGAGGACAAACCTTTGTGCCACCCAAGAAACAGCCACTGTTGTGACACTTCAGGACCAGAGCCACACCTCTCGGCCCAGGTGTGCCCTGATCATCATGCTGCAGCGTCCCCATGAGTATCTGAGCTCTAGACTCTGGCTCTGTGACTACACTGCACTTGCCATGTCTCAGACACTGGGACCACCACCATGGCAAGCTAGTTTACACTCCAGGTCCTGAGCTAAGGTCTATGTGCATGTGCCTCATAGCTCTGGAAACCAACTCTACTGCAATAGAGAGCAACCCTCCCCCCATCCCCCACCTAATACACACACACATACCCTGGGCCATTGCAATTCTGACCATACCTGTCTTCCCATTCCACAACAAGCTAGACCTAACACCAAGAGAGATCTTCTCAGCCACAACTTCTCTAATGAGAGAGAAAGAGATTTGAGGGACTTTATCAACTATTAGCACTGAAAGCCCAACAACGTTTGCCCCACTGTAGACATTTAGTGTTGGTTGCTGAGGATCCTGCAATCATAGCCAACACCAGCCTTAACTGATAGGGCTGCACAGTGAGCACAGTGATCCCACCTGTGCCCTCACAGAACACTGCACCCTCCAGTAATTATGCATGCACGCACGCGCACACACTCTTTCCACAGTGAAAGTAGCCTATATGGTTTGAAAGAGTGATTGCTCCACCAAATGCACAGATATTAATAAAAAGCATCAAGAAACATGCAAAACCAAACAGACAAATTACCACCAAAAGAACAAAATAATCACTCAGTAGCAGACTCCAAAGAAATACAAACTGCTTGTCAAGGAATTCAAAATAATAGTATTAAAGTAGCTCAAATTTTAAGAAAATAGAGAAACAATTTGATGAAATCAGGAAAACAATAATGAACAAAATGAAACACTAAACAGAGAGATTAAAAAACAAAAATTCTGGAGCTGAAGAGTCCAATGAATGAAATAAAAAATGCAGTAGAGAACATCAAAAGCAGAACTGATCAAGAAGAATCGATGAACTAAACAACGGGCTAATTGAAAATATACACAATCAGAGGAGAAAATTAGAAATTAAAAATGAAGAGATCTTATGGGATTTGGGGAACAAATTGAGAGAACAAGTATTCAAACTGTGAGAGTCCACAAAGAGAGAGAGAAGAGAGACAGACAGACAGACAGACAGACAGACACACACACACACACACACACACACACAAGGTAGCAGAAAGCTTATCTAAAGAAATAGTATCTGAAAACTTCCTAAATCTGAAGAAAGATATAAACATACAGGTACAAGAAAGGCAAAGATCTCCAGTCAGATTCTATCCAAACACCAAGACATATTAACACAGACTATTAAAATCAAAGACAAAGAAAGGATCCTCCAAAGAAATAAGAGGGGTGAAAAAAGCATATCACATATAATAGAGCCTAAAAAAATCTAGAAGCATATTTCTCTGCAGAAAACTTACAAGCCAGGAGAGAATAGATGACATATTCAAAGTGCTGAAAGAAAAAATCCAAAATACCAACCAGGAATACCTTACTCAACAAAGTTTTCCTTCATGAAACAGTAAAGATTTTCCCAATGAAAAGCTCAAAGAAGTTTGTTACCATTAGACTTGCATTCTAAGAAATGCTAAAGGGAATTCTTTAACCTGAAAGAAAAGATTAAACCACACACACACACACAAAAAGATGTAAATTGTGACATCTAAATATAAAGTGTGTGGGAGGATGTGGAGTAAAACTAATTTTTATGCAATCAAAGTTATTATCATCTTAAAATAGCCTGTTTAAACTACAAGAAGTTTTATGTATGGCTCATAATAACTGCCAAGCAAAAATCTATAGTACATGAAAGATTCCCCAAGGTCACAAAAATATTCTTATGTTTTTCTTCTAATAGTTTTAAAACTATGTTCATCACTTGCCTATCTGCACAAATGAATTGTGGAAGAAAGAAACATAATTCATTAAATGAAAAACTCAGCAGAAGAGCTAAGTCACATAATGGACACTGTTAAAAACCAAATCACTGAACTGAAAAAAAAAAATCACTCTAAGGAAGTCTCCCAGGATGTATCCGCTAAAAGACAGAAAATGAAAAAAAAATTGGAAATGAGCTAAGATATGGAGGACAAATGCAGAAATCTAAACTACTTCTCAATAAGAATTTCAAAAGAAAGTGAAGAGAATGAGAAAAGGATAGTACTTTAAGAAGTAATGCTGAGAACTTTTTAGATCTAGAGAAAAAAACAACTTAGTTTTCATGGGCCAGAGCAGAGGCTGTGTGGCTACCGTACACCAAGAGCTTTCTGAGAGTAACTGGGATTTATTCTCATTCCTGTTACATGAAGAAGTAGAAGTGGAGCCTCCAAAATGAGGGCTCTGCAGCAAGGAAGGGAGGGGAATGAGTGCTGGTTAAGGAGCCTACAGCATTACAGCACTGGAGATTGAACCCAGGGGCATTCTGCCTCAAAGAGACACCCTTCAACCCTTTTTATGTTTTTAAACATAAAAATCAATCGCCTCAAGTTTGGGATCCTCCTGACTCAGCCTCCCAAGTACTAGGATTTCAGGCATGCACCACAGCACTGGGCTTCACATAGATCATTTCAACAGATGGAGAGAAAGTATCTGATAAAATGCAACAAGCTCATGGTTAATCACACACATGTGGAATGATAGAGTATTCTTTAACCTGGTAAAACATATCTATGCATATCTACCAAAACTATGGCCAATATTATGCTTACTGGTTAAGCTTTAGAAGAACTCATTATTAGAAAAAGAGGGAAATATCTACCATTGCTAACTCCAGTTATTTAATGTATCTTAATAAACAACAAAAGTCAGTGAGTCAGAAAGAGCTAGAGAGAAAGAGAGAGAAAAGACAAAAAGACAAAGGAATATATAAGGTTTTAAAAAGAAGAGGGGGAAAGCCTATTATTTGTAAATGAACCAACCATTAAAGCTAATATAAGACTTTAGCAAGAAGGCGAAGGGTAGGGTCAACACCAAAATTCATTATCATTCCTTTATGCCAGAAAGTAGCATTAAAAATACTATTCTCAAAACAACAAAATCATAAAATAGGTAGAGACATGCCAAACGAAAATGTACAACACTTTCATGGAAGATATTATGAAATTCCATTAAAGAACAGATTTTTCCCAACATATAAATTCAACTAAATGCCAGTAAAAATCCTTAATAACATCAAGAAGACAAGCAAAGTTGCAAAAATTTATGAAAAGCTACAACAATTTTGGGGAGCGGTTACTGGGGATTGAACTCAGGGTCATTCCACCTCTGAGCTACACCCCCAGTCCTTTTTGTTTTGAAACAGGGTCTCGCTAAGTTTCTGAGGCTAGCCTTGAACCTTCAATCCTCCTGTCTCAGCCTCCCAAGTACTAGGATTACAGACATGTACCACTGCACGTGGCTTTAGTTACAACAATTTTGAAAAGCAAAAGGCAGGACCTATCCCAACAGGTATTCCAAATTCATAAATATTTTTTAGAAGTGTGGTTTTACCATTAACAGACAAAAGGGACAGACTAGAACCCAGAAATAGGCCCATTTCTACATAAAAACTTGGAATTTAACAACAGTGTTATAAGAAACTTTGTGTAGAAGATATTCAGTAGTGTTTGGGAGATTGGCTAAAATTTTGGAAAAAATTAAGATACAACTAGGTTTCTACCTAATATGTATATGTTTAGTATAATATATTTACATACCTCAAATATAAAAATAAGTCCCACATGTTAATTGACTAGAATTCTGTATAAAATGTCCTTAAAATTGAAAAGGTAGGCCAAGAGGTATTTTGTAAACTGAACAAAGGACATTTTCGGTGTAAAAGCTAAAAGAAGTGTATAGTCAATATATTTATCTCCGTTTACTATATAGGCTTATATTTATTTCAGTTTATTAACTGCCAGTTTATCTAGAAGTATGAAGATTGTGAGCCAGTTTTCTGGGAGGGATAGAGAGATACAGTAGATGAAATATTTTTTTCGAGGGGAAATTATTATAACAAAGTTAAGTTAAAGAAGTACTGAGGGTGGAACTGGAAGATATGCAGCACTAATAATAAAGTGTGTAACACCCAAAATGCAGAATAGTCCCAGGATTGAGAAATGTATCTGATACAAACTTAGATAAATTTACCTATGGGCAAATGGGTACATTTGTAGTCCAAGTGTCCACTGCAGTCCTACTCTATGTTGCTCACTCTCTAATCGGCCTGGATCAATTCCTGGGTGAGTTTTGAGTGGAGCTGCATTTTGCTATTGCATTTATGTTTTGTGCACTGATAATGGGGAGTACCCTGGGGTTAGAAAAGGGCCTTGCTTCTCAGAGGCGGTTCTTAGACCCTTAGAGATAGCTTACCTAGGAGCATATTAAACATGTAGAATCTTGAGGCCCACACCCTAACCCCACCAACTCAGAATATGCATTTTAACAAGATCCTCATATGGTACTGGAGATTGAACCCAGGGCATTCCACCTCCCAGCTACACCCCAGACCTTTTCATATTTTATTTCGAAACAAGGTCTCACTAAGTTGCTTGAGGCTGGTCTCAGCCTCCCATGTACAGGGACTACAAGCATGCACCATTACGCCCTGCTCTGCTAAGGTTAGAGAAATGAGAGCTGAGGGGTGGCAAAGCTAGGCTCAATCCATGAATTCTACTTGGAATATCCTTGTCCCAGACTTGCTGTTAATCTAGAGAAACAATTTTATCCCTTATGAATAAAGGTAATAACAATATTTTTACCCTGAGCTCACTTGATCTACAGTTTTAATTATCTTAAATATGACCCACACCTGGAAATCACCAAAACACCCACTCTGGCACTAGTGTGGATTCTTAACACCTACGTATGAAGGCTTCTGTGGTTTATACACCAGCAAGGCAAGATCTGAGACACTTATAATTCTAATAAACTTGGTGTTCTGGTTCCCTGCCCACAAAAGATTGGAAGCAGCAAATTTAAAGTAGGTCAAAGGGAAAAAAAAAAAAAGTGAAATAAGGGGTCGGGGTGAGGTTGCAATGAGAATTGATGGTAGACAAAATAGCTTTGACATTTTCATGGTTATTTAGTTCTATAAATCTATTCACACCTCAGAAACAGTCACTTAGATCTTAGAGAAATGGTACTCACCCCTGGCTGTGAGTCACTGAAGAGTCCTTTAAGAAAAAGAGAGAGAGAGAGAAAGAGAGAGAGAGAATATGAATATATGTATGAATGAGAAGAGAGGAGCCTCAATCTCAGAGATTCTGATCTTGGCCTGGGGTAGGTCCAGGTAAATGTATTTGACAAAAGCTTCCTTGGTGATTCTCAGTGGTTTAGAGCCAGTCAGCGCAGAGCCCAGAGGCCTGCACACCTGAGAGGTTTCAAGGTAGGCTCTTCACATCTTGCTGCAGTCATGGGTTACCAGGACTTTCTTCTAAGAGGAAAACACTGGCTACATTAGGAGTGATACTGACAGAAATCCAGATAGCCTAGAACCAAATGACACAGAAACACGCATGCGTCTTACTCCTGCGTCCTGTAGAGATCCAAAGGGCATCGCTAGATGGGTCATTTCTTCCTACGGCTGGATCCTCCCCCTCTAGACCTACACTTATCTTGTTATGCTTGAGAATCACCTGGGGCCTCATCAGGCTGCAGATTCTAAGTCTGGAGGTCTGCAGTGGCCCGGGTTCTGCGGTTCTCATGAGCTCCAGGTGAAGCAGCTCCAGGAACCACACGTGCAACACCAAGGCACTAAAGGCACTAGGTCAGCCTGGCCCCCCCCCCCCTTCTTGGGGCTCTTCATACTCGGAGCCCCTCCTCTCAAAACCATAGGCTTTGGTGGACTAGCATCCCCAGCTTCCATCTCTTCTCCTGAGCACTCCCTCCGTGATCCAGTCATTACAAAAGCCGGACACGGAGGTCGAGTTGGCAAAGGATCTGCCCAATTCACAGGTGATAGCAGTAAAGTCAAAACTAAATCTAAAGTAGGATCAGGGGGGCCGCAACTAAGGAGTCTGCCAACATGCCTGCTCTGTGAAAGACCCACTTGCTTATCCTCAGGGTACTTGCAGACTAATAAAGGAAAGATGCAGAAAGAAAGACAATTCTAAAGTTGGACTGACTGGCGCTGGAGCCTTAAGATGGGGCAGATAACATAGTGGGAGGCTCCGTGTCTCAGGCCACACAATAGCCATTGTTTCCCTTCTTGCAGAATTTCCATTCAGAAGAGCCAAAGCCACCACCAAGGCTGCCCCAGGAAGGTCTCAGTAGTCCTTGTTCCAGTCCCAATTTTTTGGAACCCTTTCTCAAATGACTTTTGAAATCCCATGCACACACACACACACACACACACACACAAAATATACTCTTGCTCAACATTAAGTCATTGTGCAAAATTAAAGAACTTTTTTTCTTCTAAAGTGGGGGGAAAAAAGGAGTCATTTTCCCCAGAATATTAAGAACTTTAACCAGCCAAATGGATCCTGCTCCAATATTTGCTTCTCCGTGGCCCCTCAGAAACGCAGAGGAGGTGCAAATGAGATCGGCAAATCCAGGAACATTCTGGGTCCTGGACCACGGATGTGGGTAGGGTGGCCATGGCAGCTTCCTTCCTTTGCCAGGAAAGGTCATCCGAGAGGCACTGTTAAACTGAACTTATCATCATTTCTGACCTCAAAGCTCTGGAGCTGACTGAGACTTCCCCCCAACAGAGCTTATTTCTGAGGTTTTCATCTTGATGTGCAGCTTTCTGGGGCTGGAGTCAAAGAGCCATCCACCGCAGGGCAATCAGCCCGAAAGTCAGGAGGGAGAACATTCAAACACTGACATCACCAGGGCCTACCCTGGAAAAGAGGTTTGCTGGGCTCACGGCCACTCGGTCCACCCCCAGCCGCCGGTTTCCTTGGCTTTGGTCTCCTATTTGTGTTCCTGGTTAACCCAGGTATACCTCTCTGGCCCTCAGCTACCTCCTCACCATCTTAGGAATTAGGCTGTCTGAATAGGGAGAGAAGCAGAAACTCATCTGCCAAGACCATCAGGTATCCTCACCTGACCAGTCATTTGCACTTGTGGGACATTTCAAAGATCAGCTTGTTTTGTTGGTGCCTGGTCATGGGGACTGGAAAGAAGTGCCGTTTGAACCACAGGCCCGGAGCTGGTTTTACATGTTTCTCATTTTATTCCACTTTCTTAATTGTCTTAATAGGCATGAATTACTGCAAAATAAAGTGAAATTGTTTTCCCTATTTGCTGTAATTTACAAAGGGACAGTTTTGCCCATATAACCAAGCGACTTTTCAAATCCATTGATCTTGAGGTGGAGAGAGGAGTTTCTTTTGAAATGTCCATCTTAAAGAATGCATTCACTAATGAATTCAAAGCATAAAGAGAAAAACCCACGTTTCTTCAACACCATGTTTCCCAATAGCCATTAGATGACCACAGCGCCATCAAAGCTGTGGAAAATGCTTGTCTTGCGTGTGTGTGGCGGTGGGGGCAGGGGAGGCACTTTGAGAATTGCACTTTGCAAGGAAATTGACTCTGGCACCCAAAATCACAGGCTGAAGTTCACTCGGGGAACCTGGGAAAGCTCAGGCCTGGTTCAGGCTAGCACGGGTCTCTTCTGACCCCAAAAGATGTGGAGGAGGCCGTGGCTCTAGGTTGCCTGTCGTGGACTGTGAATTAGGAGAAGCCCAGAACCCCGGTTCGGGGTGTGGCTGGAGCAACCACACACAACGGCCGACTGGGACTGTAGCGGACACTCACCCAAGGGAGCCGAAGCCGTGCCGCCTGCGTCTCACCAGAAGAAAGGGCCAACACCAGGGAGACCAGGGTACCTCTCCAGCAGTGGGGAGTGCCCAGAGCAAGGCTGGCTGGAGACCTTGGGGAAACCCCAAGCCTTTTGGGACAGGGCCTGCGGGCGTGGATGCTGCCAGGGCTCCAGAAGTCAGGTCACGCCCATACTGCTTTCCGCCCCGCCCCTTGCCCCGCCCACTCATCTTCAGACCACGCCCCACCCCTCGCCCCACCCTCACCGGGCTTTGTGCTCCGCCCCCGCCCTGCCTACCCTGCCTCACCCCGCCCACCGCCCTTTGGCCCCACCCCCCGCCCTGCTTTGCGCTCTGCCCCTCGCCCCGCCCACCTGGCTTCGCGCCTCACCTCCCGCCTACCACGTTGCGCCCCGCCCCCGCCGCCAGGGGGCGCTCACGCGCAGGCGCGATAAAACACCGAGATCCCGCGTCCGCGTGTCAGCGGGCGGCCTCGCGAGGCTTGGCTCTAGCTTCTTGCACGGCCTCAGGCGCCATGGGCGAGCTCCAGGGCTGCGACGTGGAGACCTCGGTGGACCCCGACCGCCTGTGGATCTGGGATAGGGCCCTGTATGTGGACGAGTACCGGCGCACGTGGCTGCCAGTCGTCGTCAAGGTACAGCAGTCTCCCGGCGGGCCGCAGGTGGTGCAGCAGGACCTCGAACTCCCTGGCCGGGACCTGCTTCTGCGGTCTTCCGGAGGACAGAGCAGCCTCTCCTGCCCAGCAGGGTGAGGGCGCCGGCCTTGGAGGCTTAGGAGGCCTGGTCGGCCCCAGATGAAACTACTTTTGAGCTGGGCCTTGATGGATGAATAGGAGTTCTCCGTTCAGGAAGGAGAACGGGAAAACCACCGGGCATGTTAGCTAAGAATGGGGACCTGGTATGTCCGGAGTATGTGCCCTTGAATATAACGAGACTTTTCTGGGCTTCAGGGTCCTAATCCATGCAATGGGAAAATCTTTAAGAGTTTCATGCATAGAACGAATTAAAAGTCTTTAGGTGGGCCGCAGAAATTTTGTATTTTGAAAGGCACCCCCACTAGATTATGACCAAGTGTGAGAACCAGTATCCCAGAGTGTGAGGTTTTCCATACCCACGCTAAACTTTGGGTCAAATAACCTTATCACAGCTGGAATTGAATAAACGTTGTTTTATGTATACCATAAGATGGCTCTTTTAAAGTTACCCTTCTTCAACTTTACCCGTCAGAGCTTGGATTTACTCAAAGAAATCAAAGCAAAATTTGTTGAAATTCTTCTGACATATAAGCCCAAGAAAGGCATAAAAGCAGAATTAAAATATGTACCGTTAGAACGTTTATGTTATATAATAGCAAACAGCAAAAAGTTGAATATTGATTATGTCTCCACTTTGCAGATGAAGAAACGGAGGCTTAAATGTACACCTGTCTAAAGTACTGCCAATAGGTAGTCGGGTTGCAATTCCAGGCTCTTAATAACAGTCTAAATTTGCATTTTAATGCCATTCAAAACTTTTAAATACACATATCTACTTTTTCAAAAATTCAGCTAAAAGCCAGGCGTGGTGACGCACGCTTGTAATACCAGCATTTGGGAGGCTGAGACCGGAGGATCTGGGCTCGCGGCCAGCCTCAGCTACCTAGTGAGGCACTCCGCAACTTAGTGAGACTCGGTTTCAAAATAAAAAAAAAAAAAAAAAAAAA
>PVLC010001621.1:0-16728 GCA_004027655.1 Graphiurus murinus | reverse complement strand
CAAAAAAAAAAAAAACAAAAATTGGCCCTACTAAATGCACCATCAGTGCAATACAGAATCTGTTTCCACAGCAAGAAAGACTCTAGAACTTTGGCTGGAGCTTCTGGGTGGACTGTGACACTCTTCATGGAAGTGAAGTGGCACTCTTCATGGAGGAAGTGTCAGTTTGGGCAGGGGGGAAATCCAGAGTTTTCAAGCTACCTTTGAGATTCTCAAGATACTCTAGTTGAAAGTATTGATAGGCTGAATCTAGAACTCATGTCAGAGCCAAAATATTAAATTGAGGAGCTGGGTATGGTGGCACATGCCTATAATCCCAGAACTTGGGAGGCTGAGATAGGATCACAGATTTGAGGCCAGCCTCAACAACTTAGCAAGACCCTGTTTCAAAATAAAAAGGAGCTGGGGGTGTAGCTCAGAGGTAGAATATCCCAGGGCTCAATCCACAGTGCCCCCCACACACAGACACACACAGCATATTAAGTTTAGGAGTCTTCAAAAATGCAAATCAGAAAACCATGATTGAGACCATGTGTGGAGAGATGGTGGCAAGTGTGAAAGCAAGAGAAGGTGTTTTAGGAAGAATGTGGTCCATAGAGGGTTTCTGAGAGCCTGGAGAGAGAAGCGGCCCTGGGATTTAGCCATGTGGAGCGCCATGTCATCCTGTCAGGGAGTTCCAGAGCTAGAATGGAGCAGAGCCCTCAGAGTGGACATAAGAGAGAGAGTCCTGCTGTCACCTATTGTAAAGGGGGCTGGAGGAGTGTCCAGGGAATGTCGGTAGGAGACAATGGAGCTTGAGTACGCATGCGAAAGAAAGGATCCTTGGAAGGGCATCCCTGAGTAGAACAGGGAGGGTTTTATCCCAGAAGGAGCATCCCTGAGGAAGCAGGAAGGAGTGAACCTAGGGCACTGGGTCAACATCACCCCAACTATTATCTAAATTATGTTGATCTCTTTGGTTCTTCCCACACACAAAGTTGGGGTTTGGTTAAGTACTGTAAGTACTTCATAAGTTCTCTCATAAGGATTTTAATATACTCATTTATTTACATTTTCCTTACTCTTTCAATAATGTGTTGCAATTTTCAGGGCATAGTTTTTATGGTTCCTTTTGTTAAATTGCTTCCTCAGCATTTTCCTTTTTTATTGTGATTAAAAAACAAAACACTTAACATGAAATCTGTCCTCTTAAACTTTTAATTGTATGGCACACTATTAATAATTCTCTGAGCACTATTGTACTGCAGATTTCAAGAATTCTTTTTAGCTCACATGTCTAAAATGCCATGCCTTTGAATGGCAGCTCCACATTTCCTCCCCTCCCCAGACCCCAAGAACCACCCCATTGTTTTCTGCTTCTACACATTAGACAATTTTAGCTATCTCGCAGAAGTAGAATCATGCATCATGCAGTACTTGGCCTACTGTCACTGACCTATTCACTTAGCATAATGTCCCCAAGGTGCATTTGTGTTGGAGCACATGACAAGATTTTCTCATTTTCTAAGATGAATAATATTCCACTGTATACACATACCATTCTTTATTCATTTTTCCACCAGTGGACATTTAAGTTGTTTTAACCTCTTGTCTCTTAAGGATAATGCTTCAATGAAGGTGGAAGGGTGACTATCTCTTCAAATTCCTATTTTCAGTTCTTTTGAATAAATGCCTAGAATGGGGATTGCTGGTACTTCTGTTTTTAGATTTTTGAAGGAGGAGACTTTATACTGTTTGCCATAATGGTTGTGCCATTTTACATTCCCACAAACAGTGCACAAGGGTTCAAGTTCCTCCACATCCTCACCAGCATTTTTTTTCATAATAGCCATGCTAATGGATATGAAGTGATATTTAATTTTATTCTTTTCCAACCTGGATGATTTTACTTTTTTCTTGCTTAGTTGTTCTGACAAGAACCTCCAATACAGTGTTGCATAGAAATGGTGAGAACAGATATACTTGTCTTGTTGCTGATCTTAGGGGGAAATAATTCCTCTTTCCCCGTTAAGTATAATTTTAGACATGGCTTCTTCATAAATGCCCTTTGTGAGGCTGAGGAGGTTCTCTTTTGTTCCTAGTTTGTTCAGTGTTTTTATCATGAAGGGATGGTGAATTCACCAAATGATTTTTCTGCAACTATTGAGATGGTCATATATGATTTTGTTCTTTATACTATTGATATGTTGTATTATATTGATTAAATCTTGTATGTTGAACCACCTTGCATTCCTGGGATGAATCCCACTTGATTATAGTATATAAGCTTTTTCATAAATTGCCATATTTTATGGTGTTTTTCTAAGGAGTTTTAAAACTATATTGCTAAGAGATACTGATCTATAGTCTCCTTTTCTTATAGTATCTTTGATTAACTTTAGGTTCAATCCCCAGTAACACTCCACCAAAAATATTCTATTCCACTTAGAGGGCCTTTATGTGTTCTGTTTTTTTGTTTTGTTTTGTTTTTTATTATATAGAACTCAGAATGATATATTTATTTATTTATTTTAAAAACTTATTTGCATCTCTTATGAGGCCCAAAACGCTCAATTTTCATGAAGGATCTATACACATTTAAAAAGAAAGAAAGCATTTCCCTCAACTAGGTGCAGAGATATAAATCTCTGCTCCATTAATACTAAGTTCTGCTGTGTTGTTAATATTACTCAGATTTTCTGTGTTCTCAATCATTGTTTTTGTCCATTTGATCTATCTTAGCCTGAAAAAAAATAACATTAACGTTTTTCATCTTCTCCTTTAATCTCTGGCAGTTAATGCTTCATAAACTCATTGTGTTATTGGCTACATAAATATCAATTGTAATTCTTAGCAGTGTCTTTGTCTTTCAGTGTTTTCTGGATAGATCTCTACTCTCTCATATATAAAGATCATGAGCTGTCTTGTTTTTATTAATTTACATTTGCCTGGCATTTTTGCCCATCATTTTCTGAATCTCTTTGTTTTAGGTATGTTTCATATATATGCTTTCTAGGGATAGTGTACGTGCTGCATATATGTTGGGTTTTTATTCAGTTAATTAAACACATTTTTATTTAGTTAATTAAACACATTTTCCATTGTTGATATATCTGATATATTTGGTCTCAGTATTGTTTTTCATTTCTGTGATACATAGTAAATGTTCCTTTGTGGGGGTCTGTCTCGTAGATTCTTTTTTTGTATTTCTGTTGGCATTTTATTTGTTTCAATGGTTATTTTTATGTTAATATCTTAGGCTAATAGCTTCACTCCTTTAAAAGTGCTATCTGTTATAGCAGTTTCTGAAGAACTTATGGTGGTGGACACTTGTGGTTAGACATAGAATGTCCCCTAAAGAGCTGGTGTATTAATGTTCAAAGTTGAGGTAATTAAGTCATGAGAGGATAATTAAGTCATGAGTGGGTAAATCCATTGTAATGAATGTACTGGGTGGTAGCTTAGGCACGTGGGGTGTGGCTGAAGAAGGTGGGTCCCTGGAGTTGTGACCTTAGGGACTCTTCCTGTGTCTTTGAATTCCCTTGCTTGTTTGCTCCCTCTTGCTTGTTTATTCCTTCTTGCTTCTGGCCTCCATGATGTGAGAGCGCCTTGCTCTCCCCCTTTCTGCTTTCCACACCATGGCCTGAGCACAACATACCCTAGCCTCACACAGACTGAACCCAAAATCCCAAAAAAACCATGAGCAAATAAATCTTCCTTCCTCAAAGTTGTATATTCAGTTATTTTGGATTATAGCAGAGACTGTTTACCAAGACAGACACATTCTGTATTTGCATTGTGCAAAGTGTTAGCCACTAGCTACAGGTGGCTATAGAGCACTTGAAATATGGTTAATATAACTGAGAAACTGAACTTGAAATCCCATTAAATGTTAGTTATGGTTAAATAACCACACTTGACTTCTGGCCAACCTGTTGGAAGGTGCAGGTCTTTTGTTTCCCTAGTATGAATAATATCAAAATTAGTAACATTTTATTCCCTCATACTTCCCTTTCTTCAGAGCATCTAAAATTATATCCTTTATGCTGAATAATATCTGCAAGGAAACCATTAAGCTTAGTTTCTGAATATTGTTGCTCTTCCCATTATCAACAGTTGAACTATATCTTCATTACCAAAGGATATAATAAATACAGATTGAGAATCCCTCATCCAAAATCCAATATACTGCAAAATCTGAAGGATTTTAACTGCTGACATGATGCTACAAGTGGGATAGTTTACACCTGGCCTCATGACTGATTGCAAATGCTTTAGAGAAGCATCAAAATTGGATGGTTAGAAGTTTGAGGAATGTTTAATGATTAACAAAACAATCTAGTTATTTCCACTGTAGACAGTATTTTATGATAATTATGACTGACAGCATCATACCATGGCCATCAGGCTCTCCTTACTTTCTTTCTAGACATACACTTAAATTTTCCATTTTAGTGGGAAAATAACATATAACATTATATAAATAACATATATATAACAAGTGACATATAGCTATATATAATATATGTGTGTGGGTACACACATGTATATTTGTGTATAACTTATCAGTAATAGGTTACTTTTGTTCAACTACAAAATATTAAGTGAAATTTTTAAATGCCCATCTAAATTGCTTCTTAAGAATAAGTGAAATGTTTTTAAAATAAAATAGACTATACTTATTTACAGATGTGCTCCCTGGGTGACCAATGCCCAATCTTAGTGGCACAGTTTTCAATGCCAAATAGTATTTGAGCACATCTAATTATCTTTGCCCAAACATGATAGTCATAGTCATAATACAGTTAGATGCACAAAAACATAAACCTGGAAAAAGGCTATCCCTACAAACAAGTTTTATTTTAAGGACACCAGCTTGGTAAGCTGTATTTTAGAAGGTCTGTGCACTTGGGGAACATAAATTCTTTTAACATACCAAGAAGCCAAAATAATTAGCATCACAGCTATACAGAAGTCCTTTGTATGTATTAACTTAGCTTTTGCTTTTGAAGTAAAATTTAGAATTTATAGCTCAGTAGAATAGCTATAATTATGTGGCTTTGTCTTTAGAAGGTCTACATGGATTAACAACACCAACAAAAATCAAAGAATGGCTTTAGATTGCTTATAAATTTAGGAAACAGTGCAAATAACCATAAGTAGCCTTATTTCCTGATGTACAAATGCATCTCATGAATATAATGACAACATGATTAGTCACAGCAAACAAAAGCAGAAATGCCAAAAGTTTTATTGGCCATTGTATATATTTAGGGACCAGATACAGTGCATATAAAGAGACTACTCACATATATTAAACCTACAGAGATTTAATTCCACAAACTTTTGCCTAACATTTAGACAACCCTCAAGCACACAACTTATCTAGCTTTCAGATATAACCACACTCTCTAGTCATAGATATCTAGGGTGTTAAGTATATCATAATAACCTAAAAAAGTAGTTTTTTGTTTAACCAGATCTATAAGGTTATTATTCAAAAGACTTTAAAACAGATACTCAAACCTTAATTTTTCAAGATTGAGTTTCCCTAGGAAATGAAAACCTAAGAGTCAGCAGAAAACATATGAAATTATCTCAATAAAGCACAAAATCTCAGCTCTTTTAAGTTAGCTTCCTGCAAATGTAACCAATGGCAGAGAAATAGCTGAAGAAAACCATCTTGCTTTAAACACAGAGAACCACACTCTGGCCTCACATCAGTGCACCAAATTCTGATCTTAGAAAAATCCTCAAATAACGTTTAGATTACTGCCAACTCAGTCACACAAATCTCCCTTTATGACATCTACCCTTCACAAACCCTCTGCAACCTGCCCGCTCCCTCCACCACTGGTTTACTCCTCAGCTCCCAGCCCATCATCTTTCCTCCCATACTGAAACAATCCAGATTCTTATTTTTAAGGCAAAATTCCTGCTTTTCCATATAAAATTCCATCTCATCCAAAATAATTTCATTTTCCATTTAATCATTCTTACCACAGTGTATCTCCATACCTATAGCTTTCCTATAGCTCTTTTTATTTACTGGTTTTCTTTTTCCTTAATATTTTTAAAAATTTACATTTTCAAACAATCCTTATAAAATTTATGAATTTAGATAAAACATTCCTTTTAACAAGATAAAATACTTTTTATAATGTTCTCATCAAAACACAGCTTAATATTTTTGCATATAGAATTACATGCTAATTAGAATTTTAATTCTTAGTAAACTTTTGGGGGGGGGATACTGAAGATTGAATCCAGGGGCATTCTACCTCTAAGCTACATTCTCAGCCCTTTTTATTTTTTATTTTGAAACAGGATCTCGCTAAGTTGCTGCGGGCCTCATTACGTTTCTGAGACTGGCCTTGAACCTGCAATCCTCCTGTCTCAGCCTTCCAAGTACTGGGATTACAGGCATGCAATGGACTTGGGTCCCAATTTAATTCTTAATTCTTAGTAATCTTACATCCTGATGAAGATTCAGGAATAAAGTAATTTTTAAGTTTTTTGTTTTTGTTTTTGTTTTTTGTTTTTTCACATATATCAGTTGTCACCATGCTGTGGTGGTTTCCTCAGTTGTCTTCCCAAAAGAAAGATGTCAGATGAGCGACAGGGATAGGATACGCATAAAGGGTTGTTTAGAGAGGTCAGTAGACAAACCTAAGAGAGGAGGCTGTGTTAGGAGGGTGGGGTAGGCGCCACTGTGGAGTGACCCTTTCCAGGAGTAAAAACAGTGTGGGGTCTTCCATGTGGTGAGTTTTATATTCTCTTTGGAAACCTCCCACCTCATGCATTCTACATGTGGAGTGGTTACTGTTCTTTTTTGCACCACAGTTTAGTGCCTCTGTGCTAAATTCACCATGTTGGAAACTTTCCTATCAGTGTCTAAGTGATACCCAGGGGCAGTCAAAAACCACATGATAAATGATAATATACTGGCATGATACTTGCCAGAGGTTACCTTCAGTGGAGCTTGGAGGTTGGTGTCTGTATATTAAGTCTGGCCAAACTGGTGTTTTAGCTTCCTGATGTCTCTGTGATTGTCTGATCAAAGCTGGGCAAGGAATCTCCGCATCTCTTTTCCTGAGGGCTGGACTGATTCTCCCTTGGATCCGTCCCATTCCTTCCTCTGTCCTGCTCATCTCTAACCTAACTGCCGAACATCAACAATTTATGAAAACACATTTAATAACCCCAAATGCATTGACTTTTGTAGATCTTAAGAAGCCAAGAATATTTGAATTTATACTTAGGAACTGGTGTTTCAGTATTTTAACTTACAAATGACTTAGTTGTATTTTTCCATATATATACCTATCCCATTTATATTTATTTATGTATTTATGTATTTATTTATTTATTCATTTATTTATTTATTTATTTATTTTTGGTACTAGGAGTTGAACTCAGGGGCATTCTACCTCCAAGCTATATCCTCAACCCTATTTTATTTTTATTTTTGAAATAGGATCTCGCTAGGTCGTGAGGGTATCACTACTTGCTGAGACTGTCCTGTGATCCTCCTGTCTCAGCCTCCCAAGTGCTGGGACTACACACGTGCACCACCACACCCAGCTACATTTGCTGTATTTAATTTTAATAGATACTTTAGATCACCCATGGAAATTAAGCATAATTAACATTTTAAGTTATTTCTTTGCCAAAAGTTACTATACATATAAATCAACGAGCCTTATACTTTAACTATTTAATGGAGACAAATACTATCCTGACTGATTAATAGGCCAGCAACCTAGGTAAAATGTGTATTAGTTTAGAAATTTTAAAAATATCTTTACCTTTACCAGCAAACTTAAATTAACTTATCTGCTAAAAATTTACTTGTCAAGTGAACCAAAAGACATTTCAGCTAATTTTTTTCTCAGTTTACAAGTGCTCACTTATTTATAGGCTAATTTAAATAGAGCTTCTTAGAGGATTTTATCATGTAGACACACCATATAACAGTACCCACAGGTGGCACACAGGAACATGTGTACACAAAGCAAGATCCTATAGCCTTCATCTCAGCAGGCATGAGACACATGTCACACTAAACTAGATTTATGAGGCTTACAGACAGCTACATCTAAATTACAAGTTTTTATTTGCAAGTCTTGAACCAAATTTTTTAGGTAGAGAGTTTTGGTTTTAAAAGGTTTTCTTTACCTTTTTTTTTTTTTTAAAAAAAAACAAAACAAAACAATCTGATTACTTCTTCTATAGCCCTAAACAACCCTGGTCCTAAATTTGCATTTCCAGAAGCATGACTTGGTTGAAACAAAGTATAAAGTTGACATCTCGGAGACACACAATTCAACTTAAACATCATTAAGAAGGACATATCCAGTGAAGCAAAAAGGTTTTAAAGGTAAAGTTTGCTATATAGATCTAAGTTATTACCCTTCCTGTTTTCTTAGTCTACAGAGAGAGATGCCCTTACAAATGGAAATTGCTCTTATAAAGGATCAGGAAGTCATACTTTGGAGAACTATTTAGTTAAGTCATTTTAATCTAATTTGTTTTTAATCAGATATAGCCCTTCAATGAGTAGGGTAAAAGCACTTTTTATGTCCACCCAACTGGGGAAAGCTTCCCTTGAGCTTCTTGAAGCTTTTTAATTAGATTTGGTCCAATGTTGTTTTTAGCACTCATTTTGTTAGTGGTTTATCTGTTGGCTGGAGCAAGAGTCAGTGCTGGGGAAGTGTTTGGGGTCAGTAAGATGCACTGCTTATAGGGATTCCTTTCCAGACAGTCACCAGTGGACCAGGTACACCCTCTCCTGTGTTCAGAAAGCCCCAAACACCAAGGAGTGTGTGGGGTGGCTCAAGATGCAGGGGACCATGCCCTTCTGTGCACCTCCCAGACCAGCTGCGAGAGTCCTTCCAACTCAGGAATGAGGTATGATCTTCTGATATAGAATCATATAAGACCACTGCACATCATTAAGACGTTAGTTGTATAGAGTCACCCAAAGTGGGCTGAGGGCACCATTTTTATCTCTAACCTTTGGAGTCCAAGTCTTACTGGGTGGCGATTCCTCTGTTCTTATCTCCCCCCAAAAAGATTGTTTTTCTTTTCTTTTTTGGTACTGGGGATTGAGCCTAGGGGCATTCTACTATCAAGGTACACCCCAATCTGATTTTATTTTTTGTTTTTTGAAATGGTCTTGCTAGATTGCTGAGAGTCTCACTCAGTTGCTCAGGCTGTCATCCTCCAGTCTCTGCCTCCCAAGTACTGGGATCACAGGCGTATGCAACCATGCCTGGCCTTCCAAAAAATATTTCCATTGAGACACAGATGGGGTAAGCATAGAGGATTATGAAGTGAGTGGTCCATCCCAAGAGAGGAGGCGTGGTATCTTCTGTGTGGTTTTTAAACTCAATCTGGAAATTTCTTCCTCTTATAATTTGGGTATGTCACTGTCATTTTGCACCACAGCTTAGCAAGTCTGCACTAATTTAGCTATGTTGGAAAATTTTCCATCAGTACCTAAGCAAAACCCAACATGTGTGTGGGTGGAAGGGGTCAAAACTGCAACATAAATGATGTTTCAAAGAACCTAGGTTCACCCCAAGGACACTGCCTCAGTGTACTGCGCTACTTCAAAGTTGGAAGCCTCTTAGGCCTGTTGTACCTGGCTTCTTGTAGGTTTAAGAAGTACTGATTCCGAGCTGGACGTGGTAGCGCACACTTGTAATCCCCATACTTGGGAGGCTGAGACAGGAGGGTCCTGGTTCATGGCCAGCCTCAACTACTTAGTGAGGCACTCCGCAACTGAGACCCTGTTTCAAAATAAAGAATAAAAACTAAGACTGGAGGTGTAGCTCTGAGGTAGAATGCCTCTGGATTCAATCCCCAGTACCAAAAAATGAAAGAAAAAAAAAAAATACTGATTCCAGATTTCATACTACTTCACTATGCAGAACAACTTGCCTCTCCTACTGGGAACTAGCTTTCGTGATTCAAAGCCACATCGATGGGATTTGCTAAATAAAAGGCTCTTCCAAGGAGAAAGTATGTCTCCCCTAGGAGGCAGAGCCGCTGTGCTGTTACAGGCTTTTTTTTTTTTTTTTTTTTTTTTTTGTGGTACTGGGGATTGAACTCAGGGGCATTCTACTTCTGAGCTACATCCCCAGCCCTATTTTTTATTCTTTATTTTGAAACAGGGTCTCACTAAGTTGCGGAGGGCCTCACTAGGTAGCTGAGACTGGCCACAATCCCAGATCCTCCGGTCTCAGCCTCCCAAATTCTGGGATTACAAGCGTGCGCCACCACACCCGACTTCTGTTACAGGCTTTCGATGTTTCCTTTCTCCTAATTCCTTTCTTCCTGGTACTCCTGCTCACTGAGCACTTGAGCTGAGACGGATGAAAGAAGAAGAAAAGAGTTTATATGCGCAGAACACATTCCAGAACTCTCTGGAAAGCGGGTGGGCCTCAGGTCCACTGCGGGAAGTCCTTGGGGGCTCCAGGAATGGACAAAGGCCAGGAGAAGAGACTGCACCTGGGACTGAGAGTGAGCCAGCCTGGCCACATGGGGAGGCATTGTGTAGTGGTGCCTCTGGCACTCGCACAGAGATTACGCAGGTGCTCGGGGTTCCAGAGCCAGAAAGTGGCAGAGCCTTTCAAGCCAGGCGGCCTGCACCCTCGGTCACTACTGTACCGTACAGATGTGGAAGATGAATCCCAGTTCGACCTCTCACTTAGACCCACGGGTAAAGCGTGTCACCCCTCAGAGCCTCAGTTTAGGTTCATTAAATTCTATCTCATAGTGTTCCTTGGAGTGTAAAATCAGCTAACAGATGGAAAGTGCCTGGCACACGTTAGATTCAATAAAATTTAATATTCCTCCTTTATGATATTTTCCACTTTTTGTAAGAGAATATCATTAACAGTGTTCTTAAGCAGGGAAAAAGTTTTCTAAGATTACTTCACTTAGTAAAAAAAGGATCATGAAGAGCACTGAGGGACACACCAAATGTGCTGTTCTTTTTATTATTATTATTATTACCAGTATAATTTAAACAGGAGGGAAACAATGACTGCTGGTTAGCAGGTAAAAGAAACAAAACAACAACAACAAAAAAAAACCCACAAGAATGTTGCAAGAACAATACAACTTGCTCTATTAAAAAAAAATTAAACATTGGCTCATTTGAGGGGCTCCCCTTAACAAACATGACATATAATCACAAATAATTAGGCCGATTTTTGCTCCAAGTTACAACTGCCTTTGTTCAACATTTCTACTTCCCTTGGAGACTGTTGAAACAGGGTGACAAGCACAGCCCCATCCACAGTGCTGCGGGCTACCGAAGGACCCATTTATCCAGGTGCTGATGCCTCTGGCAGAAAAGCTAAACTTGAAACAAAACTGTAAGGCTAGGCTTGCAGCTCCTTAAAACAAAGGTCTTTGACTACATAAGGAAAACAATAGAACTTCTGTATAATGCATTTTTCTCCTCATATTTCTAGATAATCCTTTCCCTAAAGACAGAGATTCCAATCTACCTCATTCTGAATTTCATTAACCCTGGTTTTCAGTCTTTTTAAATGTGCATGGCTACTTCAGTTCCAAGAGGCTCCAAGTGATCTGCCCACTGGTTGGTGATGGGAAGCCAAAGGTCTTCACTGTAATAGAGTCAAAATCTACCCATACTCACGAACTTGCCGCAGGACTGAGTCCTGCCAGCCCTGCTGTCACTTAGCCACCTCTTTGTTACCATGCACTAGTTTTGTGATTATGCAGCTCTCTCCTTTAAGCCTTACAAGGAAGTGCTGAGTGCCTTCCCATGGCTCAGCAAACCCACCCAAAATGGCGTTGCTCATGCTATAGCATCCATCACCACGCTGCCACCAAATCATTCATCCGACCCTTTGGGAAATCAGGAGAGAGAGACTAGCCAAACCCCAGACAAGCATGAAAAGGAAGCTCCCCTCTGCTTTAACGTTTACAAGAAAATAGCTTTGAAACACCCAATCTGTATTTTGCTCTGTTTCTGCTTCCCTTGGCCCTTTCCTGCCTATCAACCAACCTCTCTACTCCAATTCATTGGAATAATGTTTTTGGAACATGAGTTGCCTGATTCCAGAATTACACAGAAAAGCCAATGAAGATCTTTAAGCCAAATTTTTTGTATATTAGTCTTTTGACAGAAGTAGACACCCTTGTTATCCCTAATGGCTTGGTAGAGAAACAGGCCCAGAGGAGAGCAATTACTTGCCCAGATTGGTGCACTGAGTGGCCTGGGCAATGCCAGGACCTGCCTATCCTCTGGCCGCTAGGATTCACTTGTTCAGCTCAGACTTTGGTTCTGCACCAGGTGCAGAGGACCCAGCAGCTCTTAGAGCTGCACTTCCCACAATAGAAAGATGCACAGTGATGGTTGGTCCCAGGAAGGACCCGTCTTTTCCAGCTCCATCCAGCAAGGCGTCTCTAAAGAAGCGGCACTCAGGCTAAGGAAGATTGAGATGGCCCAATGGCGCCCACCATTCTGAGAGCTGAGGAGTTGCTTTGACAGCGACAGGAACAGTGGGCATGTGCCTGGTAGGCACACGGGTTCCCTATTCCTGGAGGCAGGCCATGTTGGTCAGGGTGAGGAGTTTATGCTAAGAATCTTGGGAAATCAGGCAATACCGTGATCTGGCTGGCCTCCAGCTGCTCTGTGGAGATTGGAGAATGAATCTCAAGGGGCCAAGAATGGAAGAAGAGAAGCAAATTAAGCAAAGAAGTCTGGGTCAGGGGGTGACAGAATGTTTCTACAAGGGTCAGAAAGTATTTTTAGCTTTATGGGCTCTAACAGCCTCTATTGTGGCCATTCAATTCTGCCATTGTTGTTGAGAGCAATCATAGATAATACAGAAATGATAAGTGTGTCTGTGTCCCCATAAAACTTCATTTATAAGGAGGGACTGGCCATACATCACCCTGGGTGTTAAATACTAAGGCACAAAGTTACTGGCAGCAAAGGTCTTCAGGTAATTGGATGGAGAACCATTTGAAACTATTTTGGGGTAAGGGATGTTTATTTTTCAATTCTTTAATACCAATTTTAATTGCAGAAGACATAAGTACATTTTCCTTATAGAAAAAGAAAACATTACAAATAAAGTCCCCTTTGATGGGGCAGGGAAGAGTGGGCTTTGAGAGGAGAAGAGGATCTTTCCATCCCACAGTAATAGAAGAAGAGGCCTGTGGACTGGACAGGACTGCGCACATGCGCATGGGAGAGGAGCCGCCTCCTGTCTGAGAGCTGCTGTGTTCTCGGTCACTCATGGGATGAGACGTCACCAAAATGGGGGAGGAAGTAGAGCCAAGGGATTTTTCGTTGTTGTTGTTTGTTTTTCAAGCCAAGGTATATTTATGAGAGGAAAAGTCTGTCACAGTCACAAGTGGCATGCCGTGGGCTGATCGTTCACCTCTGCAATATATGTCACAACCCTGACATCAGTACCTCAGAATGCAATTGTAGTCTTTTTTATTTTTTTTTTTTGGTGCATTATAATTACATATAGTAGTGGGGTTCATTGTTTTGTATTTATATATGCATGTAACAATTTGGTCACTTTCATTCCTCAGTCCCTTTCCTTTCCTTTCCCTCCTCCCTCCCCCTGTTTCTCTCCCCTATTCTGCTGGTCTCTTCTATTTTCATGAGATGCCCCACCCCCTTTTTTCTCTCTAGCTTCCACATATGAGAGAAAACATACAATCCTTGGCTTTCTGACTTTCTGAGTCTGGCTTATTTTGCTTAACATAATTCTCTCAAGTTTCATCCATTTCCCTACAAATGACATTTTTTTTTTTTTGTATGTGTGTGGTACTGGGGATTGAACTGATCTAGACCTCCAGCTCTCTTTATTTTTATTTTTGAAACAGGGTCTCACTAAATTACCACATGCTGGCTTGAACCTGTAATCCTTCTGTCTCAGCCTCCCAAGCACTGGGATTACAGGTGTGCACCACCACACCAGGCTATAATATCATTCTTCATTATGGCCAAATAAAACTTCATTGTGAACATATACCACATTTTTTCCTCCATTTATCTGTTGATGGGCACCTAGGCTAGTTCCGTAACTTGGCTATTGTGGATTGTGCTGCTGTAAACACGGTATGCATGCATCACTATAGTATACTGACTTTAATTCTGGATAAATACTGAAGGGTGGTATAGCTGGGTCATATGGGGGCTCCATTGCTAGTCTTTCGAGAAACCTCCATACAGATCTCCCTAGTGGTTTGCTAACTTACAATCCCACCACCAGTGGAATACAACTCAATTTGGACACAGGGTCTTTGAGGAAGCACTTAAGGCAAATGCGGTCACATGAGTGGCCCTAACCCGGTATGACTGGGGTTCTTATAAGAAGAGGGGATTAGGACTCAGACACACACATAGAATCCCATGGAAAGACACAGGGAGAAAATACCATCAGCAAGCCAAGGAGAGAGGCCTCAGGAGAAATCAATCTTCCCATACCTTGCTGTCAGATTTCTTGCCTCCAAGACTATAAAAAAATTAATTCATCCATGTTAGCCCCCCAGTTTGTGGTACTTCATTATGGCAGCCCTAGCAAACCAATTCAGACAGACCTAGTAGACCCTCGAGATGTCTTAAGAACCCACCTGAGGCTGGGCACGATGTTCTGCCCAGGGTGGTGCTGTAAGAAGCTCATCCTATTACTATCAGCAGCGAGGGTATTGCTATATGTTATGGGATGGATGCTTCTCACACTTAACTGGAAAGAGAAAACACATGCAGAAAAGCTCGAGAGTTTAGTGGAAGGAAGGTGGAACTCCCCTTTGAGGTCTTCCGTTTCTCACAAAGTACAAGGCAAAGACATCAAAAACATGAGAAAAATGGTCATGGTGGCCCATGCCTATAATCCCAGGATTACATTGAGAGGCTGAGGCAGGAAGATCACAAATTTGAGGCCAGCCTCAGCCATTTAGCAAGACTCTGTTTCAAAATAAAAAATACAAAGGGCTGGAGATATAGCTTAGCAGTAGAGCACCCCTGGGTTCAAATCCCCAGTACAAGAAAGAGAGAGAGGAAGGGGAAGGGGAAGAGGAAAAGGAAAGGGAAGAAAGAGAAACATGAGAAAAGAAAGACTGAACTGGCCATCTGGACCCTGGTAAGACAAACATACTAGAGAAACTTAGAATCACTGAGCTGATCTCTGGCCTTTTGACGTTTGCAGTCCAGAATTCAAAGTGAAAACTGTCATCCTCTTTTTATTATCATTTTGTCTGGCAATATTTTTCTGTCAGCTTTAGAAAATAAGGCAAAGCGGATTCAACGAAAGTTGGCATCTTGCCTGGCAAATCACAGAGAAGAAGGGGCACCAAGTCCTGTGTGTTTGGAACAGACTCCACGCTGGAGAGGGATTCATGAAGTGTGGGAACAATGGCAAGGGTCTCTGCTTACCCTCCCCAGGAAAGCAGCCCCTGCCAGCGTCTCCCCACATGCTGGGGTGTTCACTGTGGTTAAGTTGTTTCGTACTTTGGTTTGTTGTTTGTTGTTGTTAGGTTTTCTTTTTCCTGCTAGGCTATTACTTTTTAATATAGTCACATTTATTGCTTCTTCCTCTGGGTATTTTGCCGTTTGTGTTTTTCTTAGTAAGGACATCTCTACTCCATAACTATAATTGTTTTTCATGTTTTCGTCTAATATTTTATGATTTCCTTTGTTTGAATCATTAATACATCTGGAACTAACTTATTTTCATAGGAGAAATGAAGTAGTCTCTAAACAATTCTTTTGTTTGTTTCCAAGTGGCTAGACAGTTGTTCCAATTCCATTTACTGCCTAAAGTATAGATTCCCAAACTTACTAACTGCCCCGTTTTAAGAAAAAAATCATTCGGCACCGCCCTGGGCGCTTCCACTGCCACTTAATTTTTAATCAATGCCCTCCAATTGTACCTGAAGCTACTACTATACCCCTCCCCCATCGCTCCAATCCACCCCTCTCCCCAGGGAGACAGTATTGCCGACTTTAGAAATCTATGGATCCTAATGTACCTTTTACCTGTGCTTTAAGATGCCATCTTGATTTCATAGGAAGGCAAAAACTTACCTCTACCCTCTTACTGTTTTGAGCTGGGCCTAAGAATTAAACTGACATAAATATGTTATTTGGAAAAAAGCACGCAAATTTAGTTAATATAAGTTTTATGTGACCCAGGAGCCTCATAAGGAAATGAAGACCCAAAGAAAAAGAGTCCAACACTTATAGCTGGACAAAGAGTCATACATTGTGACAATGGGACCAGGCCAGGGGGCTTGGCTAGGATAGTTAATGGTAGAGAAGTGACTGCAAAGTTAACGGCTTATTTGTAGATCCCTGATGATGAGAATGTTGCTTTTCTTCTGGTGTAGGGAGGGCATTTTCCATATAGGGGTTCTATCTCCTTTCAGGAAAAGAAAGGGGAGGCCAGAGAGACCTTCTCATACTTGCTGCTTCTCAGTGCCTTTAGCATGAAATCATCCTGTGCCAAAGCAGCGTATCTTGGGGTGCACAGTCTGCCACCCTTCATTCCTGTACTGAATTCCCCGTGCTCCACCATCTCTTCTCTCAGCCTCCATCCCATTCACTGCTCCGACGCCCAAACCTGCATGAGCACCAAACCTGGTTAGTGCCTGCTTTGGACTGTCCAGTGATGTCTGATAACTCTGGTTTGTCCTCCTAACTCTTCCTCCTTCTCCTCCTCCTCCTCCTCCTCCTCCTCCTCCTCC